>MU158724.1:1184512-1243846 GCA_015888305.1 Antheraea pernyi | reverse complement strand
TATATATATATATGTGTTTTGTAAACACATTCCAAAGATAAGATACCTTTTGAGGTCAGGACTACATCTGATAAAATTGTAATCAAAATCTCTTTATAATATTTTAATATTTAAATAAATAATTTAAATAAAAATCTTTAAATAACAATCAATGTTAGTACATTCTTTTATTTACATCTAGACAATACTAAAGTAAATCACTAATCCAATGGATATCAGAATTCAATCCTCTCTATCTCGTAATTAGATAGAGTGCTCCGGAGTAAACATATCTCATAAAATGTGACCGTCGAACGAAAGTCAAAACAGGGTATCGGCCAACTTATTTCGGGTAGCCCGTAGAGATTTGATACGAAATTACAAAGGTATGTAATTACTAATCTTTCCGCGTCGACATAATCTCGACACGCGTTTCTGATTCCCCATCGGTCGTGTAATTAGTTAGCCGCTGTAATAATGACCGGGTCGAATGGATTGGTTACTATGCGGACATAATTTATATATTCTGTCTTTTTAGGGTGAAATTTCTTATAGGAGTGCTTTAAAATTCTGATCCTCGAAGTTTTTGTGTGACGAAAAGTGGTAGGGATAAACACTGTGTCGGATAGATTGTTGAAAAACTCGGTGCTCGTATTGGAGAACAGTGAGACGTATGCTCTTCGTAGTCGCTCGCTAGTAGTTTCAATAAATTACGTATAAGCACAACTGCTTCGTAGGAAGCATAAGACACGATTAAACTACACAACATGTTGGCTCGTTGAGAAAAGTATTCACAATTCGGTTCTTCTTGCTAACGCCTAAAACTCGTCGGGTGGCCAACCAAATATTCCGCTCCGCACTATATATCCCGTTAGCACTTACACCTTGTGCACGATTAGCGTCACAGAGTACTTTATATAAATAGAGATATCACTCATCTATTTAAATCAATTACTCTAATGAAAAGTATAGAGCATACCTGCGATCTATTCATATGCTTATTATAGATATAATTAACATGTACTTAAAAGAAAGATGTAAACTTTTGATTTGAAACATCTATTAACGCGCCTTGGCAATAAAATAGTACCGTATGCCGTCACGGTAAACGGCATGACGTTCTCTTTTGCCGTCACTTTTGCCCTCGACTCCTTTGTGTGTGTACGTATATTCACTTTCGTTGCTTCTTCGTGCCAGCTGCGTACTTTTTCTGTCCTATCTGTCTTAAGTATGTACACTTAACACGTGTTTAACTATAAATTATAATATTTATTTAAATGTTTCACATCTGCCAAGCATTTCGTGATGGTCAACTTCGTTTTGGTATACAATTTAATATATTATCGTTTAATATTGTTGTCCAAATACTTTTGTCGCTGTCGATTCACATCTAACCGACTAGCTTTGTTAGCAATCAATTCCAAAAAGAAGCTATATTTGAAATAAATAAAACCATTATGTCAAATTCACAAAATTTTATACTTACATCTACGAAATTATTTACATAAAAGGCAAGCCTTTGTCAGCGTTTTTTTTCCTATTTCATATGAAAAATATTAAAATAAATGAAATGATATATGATTCGAACAAAGCAGCTTTGTCCGATGTTTTCTTTTGTTTTATTTGTGTCTAGCTTCAGGGCATAATGTTATTTTCTCATAAAAAATCACTATAATCTAATTTATTTCATGTTTTGGGATATAGGGATTATAATATAAAATATGTAGATTTGTGGATATTCGCAATATATTTTATACGTCGCCACGTTAGAATAAAAAATAAACATTACAAAGTGATAGAAATTCACAAACAAGTTAAGAAAATATTCAACAATAGCTTCGCACCGCGATTTCACTTGATGTAGGTAGTAACAGTTCGGTATTTATCGGAAATGCTCGGGTGAGCTTTCCACGCTCGGCTTCCCAATATCCCATGCTTCTAAACGTACCTTATTGACAACATTACTCTTTCACTTACTGACCTACATTCTGTACGCTAGTTGTTCTGCTAAGAAGGCTAAGAAAGCGTTTATGAACGTTCGAACTACCGCCGGTTCGGAAAATAGCCCAATCATCGAGAATAACCGACAAGAATCTCGATCGTGTTTATTTCTTTAACATATATATATATATACGTATAGATATAGAAGATGCACAGAGAGAGGATTCAATTCCAGATATCACCATCGTTCACATATTGATGCATTGTATAAGGCCTTTATAATGCCATTGCCTTTTGACACCAAAACCCGCTAGACATGGCGCTTAAATTTACAATCCGGCCAAGTGAATATTCTTTGGGAATTTGTTATAAAACCTAACACTAAATAGGCTTAAACATCCAAAAAATCCAGTAGTTCCAGGGATAAGCGCATTCAAACAAACGTTTGGGCTTTGTTAGTTGTTCACAAAATTACGTAAAATACATTCCCATGAGAGAGGATTTATATATGAAAGGAATAAGATAGTTACTAATTAGAATTATTGCAGTAATCACAGAGGACGTTGAAAAATATTTTTACCTTCACTTGTTACTAATACCGTCACTTGAACGTCAAGTCATATTACTCATAAGCTATATATAATTCTTTGATACAAAAGAACTCCCCGAGGAAAAGCTGTTAGCTTTGACATCCCTTCCACTTAATTACATCTCTCTGTATTAGAGGGTATGAAAATCATCGGGGGTTTGATTCATGTGAACCAATTGAACCTTTACGATTCCACAGATATCTATCTATCAATATTATAATATTTGGAATCAAGCATATGCTTCAAATTTTGTTATATTTTTTGTTGTATAAAAAGGAATCTGTGGAAGATCGGGATGACTTTTTTTATTTTATTTTTTTATTGTAGTACGGCATAATTGGTATGATGGTAAGCACAGTAGAATGCAAAAACAATGGCGACCACCGAGTAACACACTATCCATCGCCGGTCGCCGCTGTCATGCCGGCCTGCGAAAAGCAGGATATGCACAAGCTGATCCCGAAACGCGAACCGCAGAAGCGAATCACTATGACGGGCTTTTTCGCCATATACATGGTGGTTGCGACCCAGTCGGGCTGTAAAACCCTACCACCCCGCATGTTTTCATGTTTAAGTCCCAAAAAGAATTGTCATCTATCTTCCATTCTGTACTATAATATAACGGTAACAAGGCCAAAACTGTACATTAAATATTTTTTGAAAAGTATAATCGAGGTAGACTTTGTTATCGACATAGAAGACAAAAATAATCCTTTTACAATTTTTGTCTGTATGTCTGTCTGTCCCTGTGAACACGTAACACTCTGAAAGTACTAAACCAATTTTGACGAAACTTGACACAGTAATAACTAATATTACAAGGTTACATCTAGGATACTTTGTGTCTTATAAAACGCAATGGATTCTCCAGGATAACGGACAAAAATTTGTAGTTATTTAAATTCTTGACGGATTTTGGTAAATTTTCGTTGTGCTATATATAGCAGACAGATTAGCTAAAAATTTAAGCTATATTTCCCTATGCTACCTTAAAAAAGTCCAAAAAAATGATCGCTAGGTTACGAACTGTCGACTCCGTCAGACCATCTAATGTACAGTACGTTATAACTGAGCTACGGCTATATGACATTTCTATGCGTAATTATCAACCACGTATGAAAAATATGTGTAAACGAAACTGTCACTTATATATTGTTAAAATTATTTTATTGCATAAAAAATGTTTGCTAAACAAAGATGACAAGATTTTTTCCTAAAAGATAAACCTAGATAATAGTTACTTTACATTGTAGAAGATGAATCTCAATTAGAGTTCTGTCAGTAGGTGTGTTAGAGTTCTGTCTACGTGTGTTGTTTCGATATTTGATAAAAAATTGTTATTCTAATATTGTTGAGTCTTGAAGTAGGCTCTACGTGAATAGTGAACGGGCGCAAAGTTGAGCGGCATAGGAGCAATCCAAGGGGTAATAGGGAGACATTTATCCGCAATATATGTAGGTTAGTTTTTATCTTAATTGAACTCGGTAGGTGATGCACCTAAAAAAAAAAAATAAAAAAAAAAAAAAAGGTGATGCACCAAACGTGTTCCAGGCTTATTTTAAATGATTTTTCACATACCATCTGGGTATATGTTTGCGTGAGTCCCTGGATAGTTTGAATTCATAGTTGGAAAGGGTAGATATCGCTGCAATCGGATTTATAAGATTTTTTGCGTTTAAAAATACAATTGGAACCGGTAATAACCGATTTGGTGCGGACGAAGTTGCACGGGCCAGATAGTTATATATATAAACAACATAGACTTACTAATATTGTACGACCTTAAATTGTATTACAATTCTTCTTCTCCTGTGTAAATAATTTTATCTAAAACAAGCTGTGCCCGCGACTCCGTCTGCATGGAATCTAATGTAAAAACCAGTGACTAATAAAATCATCTGATTATATTAAGTACATTTAATTATCTACTTTTCTCTCATACTTAAGTCGCGTCGTCATTAACTTTTGATCTCTATCAATCGATTTTAATAAAACCAAGACTAAATGTTACTCGAGGATATGCTTTATGATTTTTTTGGTGAGGTTTTATCGTGAACACATGCAGTACTTTAGCGGTGATGCATGTTCAAATAATCAGACAGACATATATTTCTAAAAACGATTGATATATATTTTATTATTTATTCTAAGACACCTGCAACAAGGTTATTTACAAAAATCTAAAAAGTACAGATACATTAGATTGACATTCTTGTTATACGTATAGACGTAAAGAGTTTAATCTAAAATATATATAAAATAAATAAATATGATTGGATAATACAATAACTATACATAGTTATACGATATAACGAAATATAATGCGAAATGGTACGCTATAACTAAGTTTCAATATGCAACACACTTCGTAATCGAGTCTGCAAATTGAGCTGCATTTGAATGGATACGCGCATGCAAATATGCTTCAACAGTTCCAACTACGTCTTTAAGTTTAGTGATTAGAGTTAAGCTTTCGAGTTTAGACTTAGATGAGATCTTAATGCATATTAGAGACTAACCTTGTTAACAAGTAAAACGTTTCTCTTTAAGATTGAATGAGACAAGATTAGAAATAATTGTTCATTAAAAAATAATCGTCGCTAGAAAAATTGGCATATTAGCTCTGCTACAAGAAGATTAACGTTAATTTTTAGATTTAACGTATTACTACTATGATTGGTACACCATATAACATTTTTAGGAAACATATAACAGGTGAGGTGATATTTAAAATTTACAATATGAGGCCTCGGTAATCATTAAAGAATAGGAAAACAGGAATTGGTTTCGATAATTAAATGCGTGTTCACAAAAATTTTAATACGATAGATTTTGAAAATGACTGGCAGAAATTTAATATAAGAAAAGATAAAAAATTAGCTGTTTTATTCTCAGTAGCACCCATCAAGGTTTTAACTGATAGTAGTGTTAGATTCTATATTAGCCCTGCACTGTCCAAAACAATAAGGATTGAAGCCCCATATAAAACAAAACATTAATGAAAAGAATGTAGACTTTATAATGCACTGGTCAACAAACTTTTGGTAGCATAAGTTTAAAAAACCGTATGTATCATAAAATTTGAAAAATTGTAACAATAACAAATTATGTAATGTAAAATTATGAATTTTAAAAATTGGCTAAATATCAAATCAATACAAAATTTCAATTTTCAAGTCATATCCGCCATTTACAGATTTGGGTCTTAAAAAATCAGCTGAGGGCTCAAGGTCCCAAATATATTACCAATTTAATAAGTTCAAACTTTTGTCAAGTACATTTTACTGTCGGAATATTATTATAAGGTTGATCGATACATGAATAATTGTGATATTTAAGAAATAATATTGTTTCTGTATATAGGCTAATAATAATAGCACACGACTATTAACAATTCTTTATGTAATTTTAATATATTAATGTAAAAAAGTCCTCGCCAGTTCTTCTTGATGACTGGGATATTTTTTGAACCGGTGATCGTATTCTGATGTTCAAAACTGCCATCTCATGGCATAGGTGGAATAAAGTATTTTCGATTTTGAAACAATTCTTAATTGGTAACTTTTAACTCAATAAAAAAAATGGACACGATGAAGAGGCTAATGCCAATCTTGAACGAATATACAATCTTATCCGTATCTGTTCGTTTACTACCTTTGACAGCTGAGATGGGAAAAGTATCGTCATTTAGGCACGGCTTCGGTTTTTTTTTTAAAAATGATTGTAGGTTATAAACTAAGGGTTTAAACAATATCCGAATCAAAAAGCCAACTTGGTAAATAACGGACACCCTACGTACTATCAACTATACCTTTGAGCTCACATCACAAGGGAGCGAACATTGCATATTTGCGATAGATATAGGTTTCAAGGCGATATTTCAACTGTATTGTTACAAATTCAACAGAGTATTTAAATGAGATAGAAAGAAGTTGAGGACTTACCCTTGCGCGCGATCTTGTGCCTTGCTGATAATCATAACCTCGACCCTGTAACAAAGAAACTAAGATAAGAATAATATATTTAACATTTTGCTGCTTTGCTTTGCGGGTGTTCTAACACTCCAGATTTTTATGAGAAATTCGCCTTTAGGACTCGTCTCTCTATGTGAATAAAAATTTTCTTATTCAGTATACTTCAGTTTTTTAATTATAATTCTTTATATATACGAAGATATTATTTTATATCTTCTTCTGTATACGAGTACAAATGGATGATAGTATCCCGGAGTGTTTTAATGGAGAAAGTTGTATGCTATTTAATTTACTATAACTAATTGGTACAGTAACACCTCAATTAGTAGTACCGAAGAGGTAGAGCCACGCTGAAGGTATTACTGATTTCAGCATGAATGGGTCGGCTCGTCCAGTACCACCCTCTCACAGAAAACCGACGTGAAGTAACAGTGCTTGCATTGTTGCTGTTTCGTTCGGTCAGTGAGAGCGCCGGATATCCAATACCTCTCCCCCTACCCTCTTCCCCATTCCCCCTTCTCCCAAATACAGGCTGAGTTTATGGACGGTGGTGATAACTGAACATCAGATGACTCACCTGTTCGTTTGCCTCCTATGATACAAAAAAAAAGAAAAAAAAAGTGCTTAACCAATTGCCATGCAAGCTGAACTGTGTATATTAAAATACAAAAGTAGTAAACGCCTGTGAAATCGCCCTCATAAGTAGTATATATAAATATAGTGATCATACAAATTGACCTGAGGCTGTTAAGTAATGTCAATTTCAAATAGCGATAGAGATGATGTCTATTTATATAATGGAGTTTTAGTATTAATTGTTTTTATTATTTGCATTCTCTTTCTGTTATAGTTTGTTAGTTTACATATTATTTATGTTAAATCTTTAAAGCTGTGAAATAGTTAAGTACCTATTTTTATTGCAATTTAATTTCTGTTATTTCTATACGTAGTTTTTTTTTATTTAACATTCATCTTGTAATTACTAATATTTATTACACATTAAAGATCTCATGAAGGAGTTGGGAACCTTCTTGGAGATTATTCGGGCCCTGAATATACCAGATAATTTAAAAACAATAAAGCTTAGACTATTTAAAACGAATTATTTTTCTAAGACGGGTCCAGTAAAACCAACGAACTTTAAGGATGCCATAATACGAGTAGAAGACTATAATATGAGACGCTATACAATTCATGCCAAAATAATAACTATAATAGATGATGCTGATTAATACTTGATAACGATGGAACAGAAGGAACGTTTGTTTTATTTATCGAATCGCGCACACATACTAATAATAAAATTAAAATCTCTGAAATTCTGTGGAAAATAAACATTAATTAAATCACTTATTTTTCATCACTCCGAGATCTTGGCAAAACACGCTTCAGCGCTTTTTATGTAAAATTAGCGAACGGGGCGGGCCTTTGTGTTAAAAATAAAGACAACGATTGTAAATCCATGGAAATTGTCCTCGGAGGCGCAATTTATTCCTCCCCGGGCGGTGTCGCCGCGAGCGATACGATGAAGCGATAATATTTGTCCTCTCTATCGTGATCATTGCGATTTCTATCGACCGTATTATTTTGCGCTTAGAAAGATTGAAGCGTATATTTGTTCTAAATCTCTGACCAAGTTAGTCAAGTTGTGGTATCACCCAAAGCCAAAGAATTACAGAAATGTTAGAAGTGAACAATTACAGAAAGGAGCAATACATCGATTACTGAACCAGCAGGTAACGATTATATTCTGCCAGCTTTTCAGCTTGGATTATTAAGTCTATGTTTACCTGTTTTTAAACTTTATATGTTTTAGCGTTTGACCACAATTGCATCTGATGTTAATGGCGATGTGGTCTAAGGAGGATAACACGCTAAACCTAGATATACCTGACACTCAATTGCACCTGCTGGAGCACACCAACAGATGCTTGGCAACAGATTTACTTCTTGATGGCGATAGTTGGCTTAGAAAAAGGCCTACCA
This sequence comes from Antheraea pernyi, assembly GCA_015888305.1. Taxonomy (NCBI): domain Eukaryota; kingdom Metazoa; phylum Arthropoda; class Insecta; order Lepidoptera; family Saturniidae; genus Antheraea; species Antheraea pernyi. The sequence continues at coordinate 1,235,376 of MU158724.1, read as the reverse complement.
CCATGCTATGATGCCATCACGATGCTTTCCTTCACCGAAAGATTTTTCTCAGTTGCTAGGATTTGAACCTATGTCCATCGACGCAGTGTCAACTAAGTCACCATCACCATCCTATTTGAAAATTTCAAATTTCGCCGTGATATGCGTGCAGTGTTAATTTAGCGCTGAGAATCTTTGTGACAGTTATTGTTGTTTTTACCATATAATAAAATTAATTATACAAATCATTATGGATTTTTATAGAATGAAGCTATAAATTTTGAAAAATGATTTTCGAACCAATAAATGCGTGTACAGAGGAATATTCAGCCATTAGAATTGGTTATTTAAAATCTCTAAGTCTGTTAATGACCATTAGAAAGCAAAACCAAAATTCACAAAAAATTGAATGTAATGAAAATGAAATAACACTGAAAATTTGTAACTTGTTCCGAATGACAAAAAAATCGACGCATTAGCGATCCAGACATTAGGCAAACAAAATTAGTCGTCGGTAAACAAATCTCAGGCATGCCTTGTTTATCCAGAGCGTGTAATTACTATGCCCTCGGAACTGGGTTTTCTCTAAGGGAGATAAAAAATATCCCTTTTTATAACAATGCTGAGTTTGTCTAGTGGATTTCGTGTGTTTATTTGCGAAAACAGTAAACCGGTGAGATTACTTAGTTATAAAATAAAATATAACTTTGATTTACCAAATACTTTATATCTTATGAGATTGACGGTCGTGAGAAGTAGCCATATTCATAACTGGAGAGTAAATATAAACCAATAATATTAGTGCATTCCATACTGGATTAAAAATCAGAAGGATTACTAAGCGTGAAACAGTTCTACGGAGTTTGATCTGCAGCAACACGCACACCAGGTATGAACGCAAACCTTCCGATCTCAACTACTTAATCCATCTTATGGTCATTTAAAGCAAAATTTATTCAATATGATTCACAAGTCTATGTGTAGGTGATAGAGCTTCGCCGAAGCTATTACTGGTTTCAGCATGAAAGGTTCGGCTCGCCCGGGCTACTACCACCCGACACTCGGAAACACCCACGTGAAGTAATAGTGTTTACATCGTTGCGTTTCGTTCGGTCAGTGAGAGCACCGGATATTCCCCACCCCCACTCCCGGCTCCCCCAAACATAGGCCGGCAACGCACTTGCAACTCCCCTGGTATTGCTAGTGTCTATGGACGGCGGTGATCACTTTCTTTTTTATAATATGAAAAAACCAGGGAGTCACTAAAACATTACTTCACATTTAACACACTTATTGGAGATTCTTTCTCGCTACCTATAAGAAAGTATAATATAGTCTCACTAGTCCGGCACTCTGAAAGCCAGGGGGTGTCGGACTATTGAATTGTATAGAAAAATGTATAGAATTTTTGATACTATACTGATACCGGCGCGTAATCATGGAAGGAAAGTAGGGAGGGGTGAGGGAAGCCTGAGGGGAGGGTGCCGGGTTATTGGACATATCTGACTACGGAAGTGTTGGATTAGTGCGTCTCTAATATAATAATTTACCGTCAAAATAAAGTTAGTTATCAAAAATTCCGACCCGTATCTTATGATTTGAAACCTTTCAGAATATTTTGAACATACAATGTCATAAGGCACCGAGAATGAGATAGGATCGTTAGTATGTTCACAGCATATGGTAAAGAATATTTTAGTTTAATTTCTTTCAATATACTAAATAGAACATTATTTAAATCTAAAATCACTGTTGGGTGTTCTGAAAGGTGTGGTGTTCAGAAACATGGCAGAATGTAACAGAATAATTGTTTCGAACACTCGATTTGATAAAACAATAATCTCGTTACCATCTTCTAATAAACATCCATTCATATAAACTATCACATGAAAACAATGAACAGATGTAATTACATGACATCGTTAAAGGTATGAACCATCCAGTAACATAAAAGAGCTTCGAGGAACATGTGGTCGGGGAAAATCGTTTCAAACAAAGGTGACACGAGGGCTTGTTTTATGATTTGCCCTTTGATGTTGGAACAAGTTTCCGTACATGGAAGGTGGCACGGGCCTTTGATGTGACAATTCATTTCTTTGCACTCTGTTTGGTTGTAAATTATACGATTATGTCCACGGAATAATATTTGTTTACTATAAGAGAACATTCTAGATAATACTATAGCTTTTACGGTTTCGTATATGGCACTTTGATGAACAACGCATTTTGATGGCAACCTATATGTTTAAAGAGTGTTGCCTATTTCAATTCATAGAAATCCAATCCAATTTTTATGTTAATTCAGTCTTTATTTTCACGCCAAACATACCTAAATTCAGTATACTTTAAAATCGTAAATTCTGATATCGTTACAGAGAATAAAGTAAACGGACTAAAATCAATCGGTTCTGAAATTAATACTATAATATATTAGAAAAAGAGGTTGAAAGTAAACCACAACTTTCAATCAAATTCAAGTTATCTACGAAAGATTTTCATCTGTAAATGTCTGATACAGTCAGACAGAGTACGTCTAGGCATCGATATTCGCTGAAAACGCGTCTAGCTTTAGAATAAACTATTTCTTTTGGTCAAGAGGTCGTTACAGACAGAAAATATAGGGTTGTTAGCATAATACCATAGACAAGTTTTGCATTATGCATGAAACGATACCGGATGGTGAGTTATTCGAAGCTGGAAATATAGATTTTCATATTTTGTCGATTTTATTTCAGAGATTTGCTTGGAATGTGATGCTTTATGTTTAAAAACGACATTAGCAGTTCCTATTGTGTAATATAATATGATAACAGGATCATCGATAACCACTGTAGTCTTGCTGATTTATCGATACTGTAATAAAATCTAGAGCCGATAATTACTCAATCTGTACTCCGTTAATTTCCCTACGATGAAGCAAGTACTGCCATAGAAGCATTTATTGCTGTTAAAATTGTAAAAAGAAATGACTGTTCTATAAAAAGTAAAATCAGGGAAATTACGGCCTACTTTATAGAGCGTACTTCATTTGCTTTTAAACATAACTTTTACACCAAAATTTATTCCTATGGAAAGGTCAAATCGTATACCAATACTCGTATTTCTAAGGTCATTGGAGATTTATCGCTTCACGTGAACGCATCTAATATCCTCATTAATTTCCTTTAGGAGTATATAAAGATCATCCCCTCCACACGAGCCTCCGCATTCCGACCCGCACGGTTGAGTAAAATATTCTGAAAACCAATTTAACTTAGCTAGAAACTTGTTTGAACTCGAGTAAGATTGTTCGATCGATCTTTAGTTGCCTTTTAAAGGCACCAAGTAATTATATAAACATCTAAAGGGAACGAACGTATGGAAAGTTCCTTCCATGGCGATGATGTAACGTTATAAGTTGTAACAGCTATTAATCGCTAAGAGTTTCTGAAACTTATACTCATCAACTACTGATAACTGAAGTTCGTGTTTGCTGATACAAATAATAAATTGCTTTATTTAACTTAACATATACGCAATCGAAATTAAATTACCTATATATCGAAATGGCATTAACATATTGAATATATATTATATCATATCTCTTATACTCCTTTCTGTTAACTCTTTTACGAAATATTTAATTAAGGGATTTTGGACTTATCTTACTAAATGCATATATTGATAATTATAAAACAACTATGTTCATATAAATATATTGTACGCTCTCTCTAATTATTGCTGCCCCAGTAATTTAGTGAGATATTGCTACTGGAGCTCATACAGAAATATTTCTATAAGTGCAGCAAAGTGTCATAGCATTTATAAGCCAGAATAACGACATCGAATGTTAAAGAACTTATCCTAAATAAATTAACTCTGTTAATTTACTTACCACGATATACGATTCATACAAATTGCTACCTTATTACCGAGTTTTAAAAAAGCATTTTCAGACAACAGAAGTAACATTAGATTTATTCATTCCATATTTTAATCGATAAAATACCTTTTTTTTATATTGGAAAATCCTTTATGGATCTCGGTGAGAGAGTAGGTTATGTCCGACTCCCACGGCCTAAAAGCTCTATGGTTGCCCACTACCGCCATAACAGGGGACAAAGGGTGACAACGCATTCCGCATGTCGACCCGGTAGCCGGCACAGCGTTGATGCTGAGTCTCCTGCGCTAAAAGAGAGACAGCCTGGCAAACATAGACTGTCTCCTAGACGGCCTAACCAGTGCAATGGAGAGAAGGGCCCCCCGAACCCTCTCCACTTGGGCCGGCATGAGGACGAACGTAGGAGGCGAACGAATCACTTCCCCACGTTCACCCAAGATCAACGCTGATCTCTACTGAGGTTTTGTCGCCGCTAAAGGCGACTTATCTTTCACGGGAGGTGGCTTGCAGCTAGCACCCCTCATTAAGTGCTCGGCACTTCTATCGATGGCGGTACATAGGGCGCAGTGCAGTTTGAGGGCTACACAGCCCGCTGCCTCGTGGCCGGGCTGCCCACACCGGAAGCAAAGGGTCCTTCGGTCTTCCTCCAATGAACACAATGCGTGGGTATTACCCACACCGAAGGACCGCAAGTATCGCACGGGCTTCTGCTCGAAGATCCGCACGCGAGCCACGCACCAGCCCACTTGGAGGCTACCTTCCTCCATCAGCGACCTCGTTGAGACAATAGGGAGCAAAATATGGGCGCTGCCCATTCTCGCTCCAAAGATGCGTATGCTGCCAGCCTTAATTAAGACCGGCTCGCACCCTGACTTCTGCGCCATAGCTGCGACAACCTCGTCGATCGAGATGGTAACGTGCAGGCCGACGACGCAGACGTCCGTCTATTTCACAGGTGTGCTCACGCTCACGGTGTCAGTAAAATACCTAGATGACCTAATACTTAAATGATGTAACTCGTAGTAACACGAAAAGAAATTAAGTAATTCATAAATCATTTAGGCAAGTCCCCCTCCATTTCTAACTATGAATACTTGTAATCTGAAACATGCTCAAAATATAGGAAGACGGTGGAACTTTCTCAAATTTATGAACAAACCCAACTTCCGATAAGTAGATTAAAATGTTAAAATTGTTTGTAGGCCCGTGTGTCTCTGCAGAACTTGTAGATTTCTTCCAAGTTTTCCCCCGGTCTTCGAGTGTTATTGTTACGATGTGACTTTGGCAAGTTTCGAAGTTTTGTAAAAATAATAATTTAATAAATGTTTTGTGAGTTGAAAGGCTCGTGTACGCCAGGTAGTGGAAGGTAAAGACAACAATACAGCAGAAGCGCGAGCATCACACGCAATAATAGCACGCTTAAGCGGATCTTGTTCAGATATTAACTAGTTATATCTAGTATTTAAGTAGATAGATCACATAGTACAATAACTTACTATTCGGTATTTGCAATGTACCAAGCGGCTTGCAATCGGCATAGTGGCCATGGTTTTAAAACTGCAGATTCTTGTCCTCAGTTACAGCGCAATCACTTATTACGTAATTATAAAAATACTACTAATAAATAAATCTTTTGCATAAAAGTGCACACGATAGAATTGAAACTTTTATATTAAAGGGAAACATTTTAATTAAAATAAAATAACAGAAAGCTAATGTCATAAAATAACAGAAAGCTAATGTCACGCGGTTCTCCCATCCAAGTACTGACCACGCCCGACGTTGCTTAACTTTGATGATGGGACCAATTTTCAACACTCTACCCGACACAGTATTTACCCTACAACTTTTCCCCATACAAACAGATCAATTAAAATTTCAAAGCCCTACTATACGACAATGACGAAGTCATGATATAAAAAAATGGTGGCTAACTTGCTAAATATTGATAGGGATATTTTAAATATGATAACTCTTATGGTGATTACTTATAGATAAATGTAATACAATTCTGTTTTATAAAAGAGTATTTAGAACACTATAAGCAATCACGATCAGGTCAACGAAATGTACTGGTTACGTATAAATTGCCTTATGCAATTTTTACGTGCCCATCTTATCTTCACATTTTAATTATATGTATTTCTCTCAAGGCTCAAATATTTTAACTCAATATTATATTTTTACATAGATTAATTATTCTAGATACCATTTATGATTACTTCGCTATATATGGAAGTGGATGCTAGGAAATAAGGAATGGTTGAATGTGTGAAAGATTTATCTAAGAAAATAATTGGATACTCCTACCGCATAACAGTTGAGTATTACCCACTCTCCAGTATCTTAGTTTGAAGAGTGTGATTAATAATACCCAATTACAAATGAGACTATCCTACTTAGTTCTTAAAGTAACAACCTAGCTAACCATAGTAAAGACTATGCGCTTTTTTCAAATTCGTAATACGTAAAGCTGTAATTACAATGAAATGAATATTCCTTATAAAATTCCCCATAAAAATGTAAGAATACAAGTATCTACAGGACGTCGTCATTAATCAAACATCAATAATTGAAGTGCCTTAATACTCAAATTACTTGTGTTATTCTTCATTCTTACACGAGGAATCATATCTTAAAGAAAATTTAATATTTTACAATACTCGGTTCTTATTAATTTATTAAATTAATTAATTAATCAAGCGATGTACAGCATCGGGTTTGAAAAGTGGATTTAAGCCAGCGTCATTTGCAATAAGACGGAGTAACTACACAAGAGAATCAATGGAATTATACCGTCTATTAAAAACGCTAAAGTCGTCATCTATTAAAGTCGGTAAATCGTTTTTTTCTCATCGGAGAACAGGCAATAATTAAAATGCAGATGTTATAAGTGGAAATTTTGAAATAGTTAATGTTATATTTGACCTTTTATTACATGACAGCTATACGATATATTTGGATGACGGTTGAAAGTAAATTAGAATGAATTAAACATGTTTTGTAGAGATATAGGCTCATTGATTAACGTGTTCGTACACTGTGTCGATCGAAATAATTTCAGATCCTAGCGGTTTTGGTGAAGGAAAACATGTCGGTAGGACTTTTCCAAGCGAAATACCGTCATCTAATTGTAAATATGTCGCTGAACACTTTTTTATCTTTATTTTTGGCAACCAATCTTTTAGATTATTACTGCCATTGTCGAGTAGTTAATAGTATTACACGTTATTCTTCTATTTTATTTTTGGCAACCAGTCTTCTAGTAGACTATTACTGCCATTGTCGAGTGAGTATCGATATTACCCGCTGAACACTTATACGTGTGTTCCGGCATCATATCGTCATTTGACATCAGTTGAGATTGTTGTCAATCATCAAAACTTTTAAAAATATATAATTAGTAATTCTAGTAGGTACTCAAATGGTTCAGGTCGATGATGAAATTCAACTCCATGACGACATACCCTATTTAAAGTCATTGAAATACATAAATAAACATATGAATTCTTATAATTGGATAGAAAGATTGACTTTAAATGTTATTTTAAGGGAAGGAGTTTTGTTACTCCTAAAGAATCCATGTGAGTTATTTCAAGAAGCTCATGTTATTTCAATTCGAAGTATTGTTCGTGTGGTTGTTATTGCTTTAGGTTTGAAACCAAAGTGAAAGGAAATATTATTTTTATCCGAGGGTATCAAGTATTTTATAATACGTTGATGATCATCAACTGGATGTTTTGATTGACATCGTCATGTCGGCATATATAAAGGCTACGTATAGGATTCACAGTCATATAAATGGATAAAATTAAGAATGAGTATGTCATAGGAAGTTTGAAAATAGCACAAGTGACAGAGAAATTTACGAGTAATAGGTTAGCACGATACGGACATATTATGAAATGAGATGAAAGTAAAAGAAGACCAAAAAGGTATGGGTGGATTGTGTGAAATATATGTATAAAAGGTGTGAATACTGAAATGCCATCGGATAGGGGAAAGTGGGAAAAGAAAATATGTTAGATAAGGGATAAAGATAAGAAGAAAATAGTATTCACAATCAAAAGTACGTAGTTAATATTAAATTTGAAACTCGCCTTCTGTGTGTTGACTTCTCTGGTGGATATGCCCATTTTCTCGTGGTGCCGTAACTGTACCGGGTATATGATCTGGTAGTAATGCGCGCCGATGTTTCGGACCAGCTCTTGATTCTGTCTAAACTCGCGAAGAAGCCGCTCCACTTCACCTGCAGACAAAAATACATATAAACTATGTACTCTCAATAAATCTATAAACATATAAATAAAATCATACTGTCTATCGTTTATCTTGTAGACGTCTAGATATTGTTTATTACTAATCGATTTCAAAATCATTTTACTGTTATAAGAGTGTAGACAATTTTTAAAACACTTGTTGTATATAAACATCTCAAATTGTGACAATGTGACAAACATCAGAAAAGTATTTCAGAAGCTATTTAGGTCACGCCTTATGTTCGCCGTTAATGTATGTAGTATTTTGCAAATAAATAACAATGATATGACATTCAGTTTTTGTGTATTATAACGATAAGTAATTATTTTTTTTAATGTCATAAGTGGCATATGAACAGGTGGGTCACCTGCTGTTAAGTGATCAGCACCGTCCATGGACACTAACAACACCAAAGGAATCGCAAGTGCGTTGCCACCCTTTGGGGGGGAAGGATTAGGGGAGGGAGAGGGAGAGGAGGAGAGGGGCGGAGAGGTGGGTCTCCGGCTCTCTCACTGACCGAACGAAACACAACAATGGCAAGCACTCTTACTTCACGTCGGTTTTCTATCAGAGGGTGGTACTACCCCGAACGAGCCGACCCCTTCATGCTGAAACCATTAATAGTTTCAGCGTGGCTCTACCACCATTAAAATTATAATAAATTTCATTTATTATCAAAATTCTACTGTATTGTCAAGAAAGGCTGCTAAGTATCAAAACTAGGAAATGAATTTGAATTACTAAAGAATTGAAAACTGAATATACGATTTTACAGCAAGAAAACACAGGTCACGGCTTTTATAGCGCATAAACCTCGAAGTTTACACCTTACAGTAGCTTTAAAGCTGGACTTAAAATTGATTCACATTTACAAAACAAGCAACATTTACTGTGAGGTATTGTTACGACTTACGCTTTAAAATCTGTAGCGCTGTAAAAGGTACTTGTAATGTGTTTTAATTGATGTTTATGTTACTTTTAAAGTATAGAACTCAGTTATACTGCAGATTGTCTAGAAAACGTGCATGTTAAATAGGCCGATCCATTCGATCCAATACACAAAATTGATTCATTGCTCATTTTGATGGTGTGCAATTTTGCACGTAGGTTTTGTTAACATGAAAACTTAATATTCTCAAGGTGACCCAATGAAAATATGCTAAGTTAGTTTTTTTTTATCGATGAAAGTGTTACTAGCAGTTATTACTATGCGCTTCTGCTTTTTTTTATTGCAGAAATATGTTTCAGCGGCCAACCAGTTCCAAGCTCAAATGCAAAGTGACATCCTATCAATTGCCTGGATTAGGTCGAGTTGGGCTTGTAATAATGTTGAACCAAGGGGAGATGGACCGAAGGAGTTATGTCTTCATTGCACTGGTTCGACTCTCTGGTAAACTTTTGGGATTGTATTAGACTATTATTCCTCTCTGATTTAATCAGGCAAAATTTGCTCAGTGTTAGATACAGGTATTCGGTTTTGTCGCAATTCGTTTCTTGTATAAAGACTTTCATTGATACTTTGATATTATTATTATTTGTTAATATACCCGCTGGAATTGCACATATTCTCTGTATATCACATTATTATTACAGTTCGAAAAAATTCTACTACCCTTAAAATGTAGAGCGGACAGTTTATGCTTTGCAATAGAGTTCATTTTCTGGGTACGAACCCGGTTAAACAACATTTTGTTACTGTAAGGTAGATATTATAATTTTTAACAAGCTGGTCCATTTACAAATGATGATACTATATTGTTGAAAATAAATAAAAATGTCGGGAAGTTATACTGCGACGGCCTACATAAGGAGCAGCGCTCGCCGTGTTGACTCACTCTTTTGGCGGTCGTCGTAGGTTCTGTCCGAATTCGTGTCGGTTATATGACATGCGGTTAATCGTTAGAATTTATTATTAACAGTTTATATCTAAATTGGCCAGTTCTCTTTTTTAATAATCAGTCATTGTTTCTATTTCTAACAGTATATTATCTTCGTGTAACTTTAACGGTTTATGCAGTGCACGCCGAGATGGTTCTCAGATGGATGGACTTCTTTACAACTCACTTGAAATTTCATTTCATAGTATAAAATAAAGTCCCCTACCGCGTCTGTCTGTCTGTCTGTTCGCGATAAACTCAAAAACTACTGAACGGATTTTCTTACGGTTTTCACCATTGGATAAAGTGATTCATGAGGAACGTTTTAGTATATAATTTGTCAAGGATTTATTTTTAATTAGGGCTGGACAACGTCTGCCGGGCCCGCTAGTATTAAATAATAATAAATAATAAATTTGTTATAATAGTTTTTTGTTGTATTTATAATTATCAGGACAAGCGTTGTATGAAAGAAATGTTTGGATAATCGTACGAAAAAGTTGAATGAACAGAATCCATAGAAAAAATGAGTGACGTGAAGCAACAGTGCTTGCATTGTTGCATTTCGTTCGGTCAGTGAGAATGCCGGATACCCATCTCCCCTCCGTCTTCCCCCTCCGTCTTCCGTCTCCACACAAACATTGCTCCATTGCATTCGCATTGCACTTGCGACTCCATTAGTGTTGCTAGTGTCTATGGACGGTGGTGATTACTTAACATCAGGTGACTCGCTTGTTCGATTGCCTCCTATGATATAAAAAATATGCTAGTGTTGTGGAATGGGTTACAAGTTGGGTGTTCCCTCAGAGTTAAGACATATTGCTCTTGAAAAAGGGTTTGAGACACGCTCGTCAAGATCGGTAACATAATATTGATGCCCCGGAGTTCTGACTGCAGTTGTCCGTAGGCAACAATAACCATTTAACATCAGATAGGTCGACTGCCTGTTTGCTGCCCTTTGGCATGAAAATCTTTTGATATGATGAATTATCGATTAATTAATAATAATTATAGCGAATATAATTATATTGAAAAAAACAGCGTCACTTGAGACGACAGTTAATGAACTTGAATCTACATATACCGTATGTGAAATACGAAGTAATAAATTAAATGGGTTTTGCTAACAGTACATGTGAATTATATAATTTATGAGATGAAAGGACTCGTCTTGCGTCTGCCAGTCAAATAACTTATTAATTATACCCACACACGACTGTACCGTTCGATTGTTCCATTAGGAGTGTTTCATTTATCGTTTGATATTGCGTTTGACATACTTACCCGTGAACTGTCTATAAATTAATTAATCTATACATATAAATAAAACTGAAGTATCTGTTGTATGCCTGGTTTAATCTTTTTTTTTAATAGTAGCACGGCAAAATGACTGCACTGTGCCTGATGGTAAGTACAGTACAATCCAAAAACAATGGCGACCACCGAGTGACACACTATCCATCGCCGGTCGCCGCTGCCATGCCAGCCTGCGAAAAGCTGGATATGCACAGGCTGATCCCGAAACGTGACCCGCAGAAACGAATCACTATGACGGGGTTTTTCGCCATATACATGATGGTTGCGACCCAGTCAGGCTGTAAAACCCTACCACCCCGCTTTCGCCATTGCCTCGTTCATTATTTAGCACGGTGCACCACGTGCAGGTGAGGTTGGCTTGGATGTCTCAAGTCTTAGATGTTATTTGACACCCCTTACACGGTTGAATCGATTTTGATGAGATTTTTAGTTCCATAGATCCATGTTATTTTTGTAAACGAGAAAGTGTGTCACGATGGATGGATGTTTATGTCACTTTCACGCAAAAACTTATGATCAGATATTGATAAAACTCTACACTATCATAGCTTATAATATCGGACTAATATACAAGCTATATAGTTTTGATGATATCGTTTAAATTGAGCAAAATATAACGATAACCATAAGCATTGCATTTACTATTAGAGTTGCACGAAGATATCGTATGGCAATTATAGGGTGGATCAATATGTGGACGAAGGTGACGTCTGCAAATGACGTCCCTCTATGTAAATTCATGAAAAATGAATGTAACTATTTATATTGGTAAAAATAGATAAGACTAGCTGGCCCGGCGGACGTTGTCCCGCCCAGATAATAAATAAAAATCTTTGACAAATTATATACTTAAATCTTTCTTATGAATCGCTTTATCTACTGGTGAAAACTGCAAAAAATTCCGTAGTTTTTGAGTTTGTCGCGAACTGATAGACAGTCAAAAGAGCCAGAGGAATTTGTTTTATAATACGTAATGGTGAAGAGATAAACCAGAACGAGTTTCTTGTCGGGTCTTCTCTATGACTGGGTTGTTTTCCGATCCGGTGGAAGCTTTGACTTTTATAAGCGCGTTCTCAGGGCCTAGATTGAATAAAATATTTTTCATTTGAGTTGATTTAAATAACTGACCTTCGGGCATATCAACGCATAGCCCAAACTAATCCAGCTAAGGTCGTTGTATGAGGGTTTCTTTAGCACTGTCGGTGAACACTACTCACTCTCACTCACTATCTTTATTGAGTAATGATTTTTGTAAATTTGACCCCTACGGTGGTGAAAATAGGGATGATAGTATATGAAAGTTTTTAGATAGAAAAGGAGTCCACAAGATTTAAACTAGACGAGTAGAGGTAGCTTAGCTGCAGGTAGTTTCGGCTGCGAACGCAGGACTCCGAGGGGCAGCCACGAATGCAGCGAAGGATGAAGATTTTGCGACCGCCCAGACTGGTAGATCAGCAGATCTATATATTACAGTCGGCCGGCAGTCTAACTCGGCAGGCTCAACTACTCTCCAAGAGAGTTTGATCTGGACTACGCAGTAGTGCTAGGCAGCTAGGCCCAGTAGCTGAAAACAAGAAACCCCAGAATACCGGGGTTTAGATGAGGAACTGGACGACGTATCGAACAACGCGACAACCGTCCCACAGGAGCTCGAAGCTAAAGCAAGACGCTCCTTAAAACTGAGACACCACAAGCTTGACTCACAGCACCAAACCTGGGAGCACCTGAAGGCAAACCTAACGCTCGGGGGTTCAGATCAGAAAAAGGACTTTGATCGGCGCGACAAGGTAAGCCAATTTTACAAATCTGACAGCTCTCGGAATACCAGATTAGTAAAACAAAGTTCCTCGGATAATCGAGTAATTAAGAAAATCGAACTGTTTCAACTATAATATTATCAGGCTGCAATGATTTAATATTTTAAAAATATAAAGGAATTTTAATCTGTAATAAAAGTAATTGTTTTATTTAATTTTGTTACAGTTCAGTGCAAAGTAAAATTTGAGAGCAACAACACTCATTCGCAGATTAATAATCCTCTTAGGAAATGATCGAATGAGCCACAGATAAGTATTTACTACCAATCTGATAAAATAAGTGCGTCATTAATATTATATGTTCTGTGTAATGTGTAATATTATAATGTTATTATTAAACAATTATATTAAGTCAATCAACACTGTTTGAATTTTCAACGTGACAAGTAGAAAATAGTTACTGCGTAGAAAATGCGTCCGAAGTCGCCGTAAAGTCATTTATAAAGATAGGCAGACGAGTTCGCGTGCAGCCGTTAGTCTTCCATATATAAAAGTTGATGTTGGTATATCTGAAATCGAAACTTGAACACCGTTTGAACAATCACGATTAAAGTTACCATACATAAATACATTTCCTTTATGTTATCTCTTTTATTGTAACTCTATTCTACATATAAAATTTAAAATTATATTTTAAAAGCGAAGTCACGGACGATCGCATGTTTGTTCGCGCGTTTGTTATATAAAGGGTTGGAAATGAAAGTTTATTGTACATGTATAGTTTAGAGTTAAAACAATCAGTGTAGCATCAATTTAATCGTGGAGGCAAGACGGCGTACCGGCGCGGCGTAAGCACACGCCCCAGTTCACGCTCGACAATGGCTGTCGTATTAGGCAACGGCGGCGTGCCGCACTGTCCCAAATTGCGCCCCGCCTTGCATTTACCCACGCTCCGGTTGCCTGCACAGCCCTCCAGCTTTTCACGAATGTTTATTGTCAGTTTCTGATACCTCTCCACATACATATATTTAAAAAAAAGTGGGCGCATCCATCGACCACACGATAGAAGTGATACCTTATAATTAAACTATAAATAGTCTAATAAAGTGTCTCACAAATAAGGTCTTTTGCTGCATTGAGACGTGACAGCGGCCAATCAATTCCAGAGAGTAGTGCAAAGTAACGTCCACTCTAATACTTTTAAGAGTATCTGCTATTCCTTTAGATTATTTTAAGCATAATGAGACATTTGTCATTTGTGTCTGACCGTTTTGCGACCACCACATATCAGGTGTAATATTCACTATTGTGGTATAATTACAAGAGGCTTTTATCCTGGCATGAGAGTGACGATTGCCAATGGATCAATTAACGGTGACCGTTGTTTCTGGATTGCTCTTTGCTTACCATCAGACACAACGATGTGACTTTATCCTGCTATAATAAAAATAGCGAAAAAACACATCTTTAATATATAAGGATAATATAATGCAAAAAACTATTATGTACGTATTATATACACTTAACCCTTAAGATGATTTGAGTGTTAAAGTTAAAATTAACTAATAACAATTATATTTATACAGAGTAAATGGTTTCGGTTATGTTTGTTTGTATATAGAACCGTATCGTTAGGCAAACATCGCCTATGCAAACTAACTGAAAAGTCTTCGAATTTAACTTAGGCTTAATCACACATAACATGAAAGGTTTAACAGAATCAAACTTTAATAATTGCAGAATATCTTTATATATGATCACTACATATTATAAAATAATAATCCTTTGCCACGTCTGTCTGTCTCTCTATATCTTCGTTATAAACTCAAAAACTGCTGAACAGATTTTCATGCGTATTTGACCAGTAGATAAAATGATTCATGAGGAAGGTTTAGGTATTTAATTTGTCCAGATTTGGTGTAAATTAGTTGAAAAATAAAAATAATTGCTGGGAGTGTTGGAAGAAATCAAGCCGCCTGGGAGCTTTCCTCGAAAACGCTGTCTAATCTAATCCCTTTAAGATATAACAAAACAATTAGTATAATAAACGTCGGGTATCAGCTAGTATCATGATATTTTTCAATTATATTATTACAATGTGTCTAAAACATATGTCATTTGAATACTGAAGATATATCCCGAAAATTTCTTGTAACAAATAGACTATAGATGAATCAATGAAGCGTGGGAAAAAGACAGACATTACATAACAATAATAACACCCGTTTCAGAGAGTGAACTAAAGACCTCATCCTGTGGGAAAACCGGATATAATTCCACAACAGTCCACGGCGGATTAGCAACTTCAAACACGAAGAAATCCTTAGCTCTATATTTTTCCACATACGATGATGTCACGACATTTCTCAAATACAGATTTCCTCGCGATGTTTTTTTTCACCGTCATTTAGTAGTGTTACCAATTTAGACTGGCGAATTTACGCGAATTCTGAAAAATTTGTTAGTAAAAGTAAGGTATCGATACCACTTGACCAACATAAATATATTTATTACTTATATTTGATTTGTTGCAGATATAATTTACATAATAAAAATGATCACAAATTACCTAACTCATGTTTAGATTCACTAAAACTAGTAAAAGTTTGTTAGGTAATAGCTTTAGATTATACAATAAGTCCCTAAAACACATCATGAATTTGCCAGACACTAAGTTCAAGTTCAAGACGGTTTTAATATCAAAAGAATAGAATAGGGTGAATCGTTATATTATTTAATTTTAAACTCTTATGAATACTACAGCTAAACATATAAAGTCGAGGCAGTCATAAGGACTGCCGAAAAGAGTGAAAACTCAAAATAAGTTATTAGTCCGGTGAAGCTTTTAAGGCATTGCTAGGCCAATAGCGTAGTTAGTTCGAGAAAGAAAAGCATTTCAACGTTATTGGTGATGCGATATCGCAACACATATATCGTCTGGTACGAGCATGTCGAGGTTATCGGTGATGCGAACCCAAATCGCTCAAGGCAGCTAAAGAAATGTCCACTTTGAAATTTAAATTACGTATTTAGAATAGAATGAAGGTAATTTACAAGTTACCACATTTAGTTATGTAAATAATAATAACGTATGGACAGACCTTTTTATATCTACTAAAATAAGATTTGATATAGTTTAAATTACAAAAAAGTATACAAAAAAAAAAAAAACTAGATCGATTCTTTGTACCGATTTATTCTCTATTACTCGTACTAGGATACGTTTTAACGTTTATAAGCGCCTTTTCATTGCCTAAATTCAATATTGTAACATGACCGTATACTCGTGATACAAGAATATTATTCTAAATAAAGTCCAGCTTATTCTTATAATCATAACCAAGCCCCTATCTGATCTAATTAAACTCTCCGAGGATGCTCTAAGTCGAGTGAATCTTTTGAGAATTCACGTCTAGACACCGACGCCATAGTAATTATTTTAACTATCATTTAATTGGATGATAAAGTGGCTTTACTTGGAAAGGTCAATTAAAATTTATGTACAGACTTTTAAAGACCATTTTAGTAAAAAAAAACAGATACTTATTATCTCGGTTCCTTATCACTCTCAAGTTCAAATCTGTTGGCAGCCATCTGTAGCGGCACGCCGACGGTTGCAATTAATAACTGGTCCTTCTTTAGTTTTAGCGTATTACTTCTTAGAGAACACGTCATCATTTAACATCAGGCGAGATTTTTGAAGTGAACTACGTATATTGACAAATTCAGAATTGGCAGTATGGATTAATTCCTTCGCCTGTCCTATTGGACGAATATTATTACTACTACTAATATTCACTTCAAAAATCTCGCCTGATGTTAAATGATGACGTGTTCTCTAAGAAGTAATACGCTAAAACTAAAGAAGGACCAGTTATTAATTGCAACCGTCGGCGTGCCGCTACAGATGGCTGCCAACAGATTTGAACTTGAGAGTGATAAGGAACCGAGATAATAAGTATCTGTTTTTTTTTACTAGTTGTAGGGACGCACACTTGCATATCTATAGAATGCATACTATGGATATGCAGGGATCAAAGTCCACTCACCGTTTTCCCGTCCCAATGTAATAAGGACGCACACTTGCATATCTATAGAATGCATACTATGGATATGCAGGGGTCAAAGTCCACTCACCGTTTTCCCGTCCCAATGTAATAAGCTATACCGCAGTCCGGTTGTAGAGATAGATGTAATCAGACGTGTATAATAAATACGTGTTTTACGTTGACTCATTAGTGAATAATATGCAAAGATTGTGAAAGAAGAATAAACTCGTAATCGTAAAATATTGACTTTTATTCGATAGTCCAACCGGGCTCACACAACTAAAGACAATAACATCAAATACACCTAAATTGGTGACCCCGTACAAAGAACACAAGTCGAGAGTGCTAATAAAATGAACATGGCCACCGAAATGACGCAGATCACAAGTATTGCAGCTGAGCTGGCGAAGATCAATGCCAGGTTAGCTAAAATCGAAAGTAGCCGACCAAAGACACGAAGAGAAGGAAGCCGTTCACTACAATCTTCACGTTCAAACTCGAGGTCAGGACGTCATACACCAAATTCACCCAACTGGCTCTGCAGCTATCATTTTAAATATCGTCACCGAGCTCATAGATGTATTCCTCCTTGCGCGTGGAAGCCCAAAGGACACAGGAGGGAGAAGAGAAATGACGCAACGTCGGAAAACTAGAGGGTGCGGTGCAGTTTTCGGCTGAGGTCTGTGCCGTCACCCCTTGCAGCCGTCTATCAGTCATGGACTACAACACAGGATTACATTTTCTCGTCGATACAGGTGCAAATGTATCCATATTACCAGTAAGCAAAAAAATTAGTAGATCCGTTCAGTGTTCTGATTATAAGTTATACGCCGCCAACGGTACGGAAATTGCTACTTACGGTGTAAAATCATTAGTTTTAGACCTCAAACTTCGTAGACCATACCGTTGGGAATTTATTTTAGCTAATATTAAGCAGCCTATACTAGGCGCCGATTTTTTGTCGCATCATAAAATTTTAGTAGATATGCATAGACGTAAACTAATAGATCAAGTTACAGACTTCAATGTTTTAGCATCAATTGTGAAAGTCAAACAACCGTCTGTTACTTCCATTATCGAAAATCATCCATATTATGATTTATTATGTATGTACCCCGATCTCACTAAGCCTATGTCATTCAGGGAAACTCCTTCGCATAACGCGTTACACTATATTGAGACAACGAGTCCTCCCGTTTACGCACGCGCTAGACCATTACCGCCAGACAGATATAAAAAAGTTAAAGAAGAATTTAGAATCATGCAGGAATTGGGTATCTGTAGACCTTCTAAAAGTGCATGGGCAAGTCCACTGCACGTAGTGCCTAAGAAAAACGGTGAGTTAAGACCGTGCGGTGACTATCGACGATTAAACGCGATAACGAAGCCCGACAGATATCCAGTACCTAGACTACATGAGTTTACTTATATATTGGGTAATAAAAATATTTTTTCAAAATTAGATATTAATAGAGCTTATCATTGTATCCCTGTTGCACCAAATGATATTGAGAAAACCGCGATTATAACCCCTTTCGGACTTTTTGAGTTCCCCCGCATGACATTCGGTTTAAGAAATGCAGCGCAAACATTCCAGCGTTTTATGAATAACACAGTTTTGCAAGGCTTTGATTTCTTATTCAATTACTTGGACGATGTCATTATCGCCAGTGAAAATGAGACTCTACATAGAGAACATTTAAGGTCGATATTCGAGCGATTTAATACGTATGGTATTACAATCAACTTAAGTAAATGTTCTTTTGGACAGTCGCGCATAGAATTCTTAGGCCACGAAGTAAGTGTAGATGGTATTAGACCACTTAATGAAAAAGTTGAAGCAATAGTAAATTTTCCTAAGCCAGAAACAGTAGCTAATTTAAGACGATTTTTAGGAATGTTAAATTTTTATAGGCCTCATCTACCAAATTTAGCCGTATATCAGTGCGAACTAAATAAGTATTTGGTGAATGCTAAGAAAAATGATAAAAGCAAAATCTGTTGGACAGAAACTTCAGAAAATGCATTCTTAAAATGTAAGATAGGTCTGCAGCAAGCCGTAACCTTGACACATCCGTTACCAAATGTACCACTAGCTTTGATGACTGACGCATCCAATACTTGCATAGGCGCGGTATTACAACAGAAAGTACAAGGTTCTTGGAAGCCTCTAGGATATTTTTCTAAAAAGTTGACACCAACAGAACAAAAGTATTCCACGTATGATCGCGAGTTGCTAGCCATATACAAGTCTATTAAATATTTTCGAAAATTATTTGAAGGCCGACCTCTGACCATATATACAGATCATAAGCCATTGTGTCACGCTTTTTCAAAAATTGGTAAAGACGATAAGGAAACACCTAGAAGGACACGACAACTTATTTTTATTAGTGAATTTACAGTCGACATACAACATATTTCCGGCAAGGATAATATTGTAGCCGACACATTATCACGTATAGAAACTATTTTTTGCCCGACTGTACTAGATTACGATGCACTTGCTGACGCGCAAGTGAAAGATGAGTATTTATCGCGTGAGGTCCAAAGTTCAAATCGTAATAATAGCATTCATTTAAAGCGAATTAAGTTACCTTTTTGTAGCAAAACGATATATTGCGAAACTTCTAATGATATTATTAGACCCTATTTAACAGAATACTTTAGAAAAATTTGTTTCGATAGTGTTCATAATCTGAGTCATCCAGGTGTGCGGGCTACGAGAAAAATGATATCGAAACAGTATTTTTGGCCTGGCATGAACACCGATATAGGACGATGGGCTAAAAGTTGCTTACAATGTCAGAAAGCGAAGGTCAACCGCCACGTTATCTCCGATTTAGGAGCATTTCAAAAGGTAGCACGTTTTGAGCACATCCACGTAGATATTGTTGGTCCCTTACCAACATCTCCACAAGGATTTAAATATTTAGTTACAATAATAGACAGATGTACTCGTTGGCCAGAGGCTTTCCCAGTGCAAGAGATTACTACTGAAGCGGTTGCAAAATGCATATATGAAGGGTGGATAGTGAGATATGGTTGTCCTGTTCGCATTACTAGCGATCAAGGACGACAGTTCGAGTCAAATTTATTTTTAAAGTTAATGCGTTTCCTAGGAATTTATAAAATTCGCACCACTCCTTATCATCCTCAGAGTAACGGGATGGTAGAAAGATGGCATAGGTCGTTGAAAGCAGCGCTTATGGCCCGTTTACAGATTAGTAATGCGAGTTGGACAGACGAATTGCCTACGGTTTTACTAGGTCTGCGCGCCGCAATACGAACAGATAGCGGAGTTAGTGCAGGAGAATTAGCCTTCGGAAAAACTTTACGTTTACCTGGGCATTTCTATGATAGTTCGGAGGATAGAGACCCGAACGACCCGTATAGTTTAGTAGAGAAGATTCGCGAGACTATCGACGGTTATCGACCAACAAGAGAAAAATTAAACTCGCGGAAAATATTTGTCCACTCCGAATTACAAAATTGTGAGTTCGTGTTTGTTAGGGATGATTCCGTTCATAAGTCATTAAAACCGCCTTATGACGGACCGTTTAAAGTATTGGAAAGAAGTCCAAAAATTTTTAAAATTCAGTTACCGAATCGCGAAGCTTGTATTTCCATAGACAGATTGAAGCCAGCTTTCGTGTTAAAAGAATTTGAAACGCCAATGTATATTCATAATGTACCGAACAACAGTACTGAGAAATTACAAGAGTCCTCGCAACGATTGTCACACAAGCATCAGGTAACCAGGAGCGGTAGGGTAATCCGATCTCCTGTGAGATTCATGTTATAGATTTTTACGTTAGCATAGGTGAATACATTTATAAGATAAGTACTTTATTACTAATTATATAGTCATTCCCACGGAAATGTATTTTGTGTTAGTTATTATGTTTTGATGTTATTGTATAAATAAACTTCGAATAGTAGATAATTTTCCGATGACATAGATAGACAATCAAATGCAAAATAGTTTTAAATTCAAATTAAGTATAATAAGTATAGGCAAACTTAACATTTGATGGATATGATATAAATATTAATTCAAAGGTAGTAAATATAAATTTAATGTTATATTTAGAACTCTGGAATGTAAGCACATTTTCAAATGAAGTGGTAATAAATAAAGTTGTATTGTTTTACTTAGCTATAAGTTTGTAATGTTTGTTGCTACATAGGAATCTTATTACAATATTTGCGCAACACGTTTACGAGTATAGTTACGAAACTGTCACATAGACATAAATATAATAAACGAAAAGTATCGTGTGTAGTACGATATGCACAAAAGAGTAAGCACTAAATAGAATGTGAATCTTAAAATTAAGCGTATTTTACTCAAAGTTTTATTTAAACATATTTGTAATTTTTTTTTTTGTAATTTTTTTGGAGGGGGAATGGTGTAGGGACGCACACTTGCATATCTATAGAATGCATACTATGGATATGCAGGGGTCAAAGTCCACTCACCGTTTTCCCGTCCCAATGTAATAAGCTATACCGCAGTCCGGTTGTAGAAATAGATGTAATCAGACGTGTATAATAAATACGTGTTTTACGTTGACTCATTAGTGAATAATATGCAAAGATTGTGAAAGAAGAATAAACTCGTAATCGTAAAATATTGACTTTTATTCGATAGTCCAACCGGGCTCACACAACTAAAGACAATAACATCAAAAACATCTAAATTCTTTTATTCATCTTTTTTATCTTAATCTCTTTATTAATAGTAGCGTACCATCTTCTTTGTCTGAATTATTTCGTTTCTCTCACCCAGAGTGTTTGTTAATTTCCAGAGTATTTATTAATTTCCATCGTCGAGTAATTAATTCAATATTCTACGACAAGACGGTGGCTCCCTTATTAGAACTTTCCATGGATTTTTTGCGGCATCTCAGAAGTCATGGTCCGTGGTATTATTTTCCATTCACTTCACTTATGCACAATAAACAAACTATATTACATAAAACACCACCAATTTTGCACAATAGAGAATCAAGTAACACAAGATTATGAATAAAAAATAAAATCCAATACATGACTGACCAAGATCCCTTGCTGTCACTTTATTCCCTTTATTACTGCGTATATGTATCGTGCTCATTCATGTTCCTAAAATATATATTTTGCACAATAGAGAATCAAGTAACACAAGATTATGAATAAAAAATAAAATCCAATACATGACTGACCAAGATCCCTTGCTGTCACTTTATTCCCTTTATTACTGCGTATATGTATCGTGCTCATTCGTGTTCCTAAAATATATCTTATAATATCACATTGGTGTTTACATTTAATCCCATTAATCTATTAGTGAATACTTCTTTAAGCTATGCCTTCTATCTGGGCGTACGTAAAATCACTTACGATTAATTATTTTGAAAAAGCCGCGAATCATCCTAGTCCGTTAGTGATATCCGCCGCAAAATACGAACCCGTACAGAACGCTGCGCGTTGTAAAAGACGTCCGTGACATATTTTTACCGACCCTCCCGATAAAATAACGGCAGTGAACGATCAGTACCAGCCTGTCTCTCCAAAGAGAGCATGCTCACGCCCACACCCACGCCCACGTAACCACAGATCACGCCGCCGTGGTCTGGGGGTAAATTTCGTTCCCGCACACCAGACTAGGCCCCCCTCAGCAGCGGCTCAAGCCTAGGTCCGTTGGAGCGTGGAGCCTTTGAGTACGCTGCTCATGCGATATAGAGACACAAAATCTTACATCACTGCGACAACATTATACATATCACCTCCACACACGTACACGCATACACGCTTACACATGCAAGTGGAAGGGTTTTATTTTTTTTCCTTATCGAACTGAAATATTTTAGAATACTATCCCATACGAAATATATATAAGAGTTGTTGAGATATGTATGCTTGGTACATAGCACATGGTACATGGTACTTGGCTTTGCTCGAGTCAGTGTAGATATGAGGTCGTATATGGGTGTTCCTATCTGGTGTTCCTTGATTCTTTTTCTTGACTTTGGCTTGTTTACGGATTTCGGACTACGTTTCTCATCTGACTTGGCTTGTTTTTGGTTTTAACGTGGATTGCTTCTTTTTGACTTGGATTGTTTTTTCTCGGACTGTTTTCTGGCTTACTGACTTACTGGCGTGTTGAACGGATCTGTTCTTTTTTGCCTCTTGGTTTGCTGGTGGTCCTATGGTCTCCAGTAGGCCATGAGTGCAAAAAAGATTACTAGCAAACGGGCGAGCGTGTCGGTTCCAAAGGAAACAAATTCCAGCGGGGGACTGCGAGACGGATTAGCCGTAACGTGGGTGGCCGCGGAATTATGGGGGAGGCTGACGGGTCGTTTGACCGGGCCTTGGCCGGGAGTTTGAGCGGGGCTGAGTCGGAGGCCTCTGCTACGGGCTCGATCATTGCCTCGGCTGTTGGATCTAAAGCCAACTCCAAGGCGGGATCCAAAGCCAATTCTAAGGCGGGATCTGCGGCGAGCTCGGAGGCAGAGGCAGATCCGCTCGACGTGGAGGAGCTCGATGTCTTCACGTTGAAGACGCTGGCGGGGGTCAAGGTGACGGATATATTCGACACCGTCAAAAAGTCAGGGAATCTGTCGGGGCCCTGCATAAAGGTGTTAAAAGGGGCAGCTAGGACGCTTAGGGAGGTGGTGGAGGCGCTCGCTGACAGCACGGAGTCGGCGGAGGTTAGGAAGCTCCAGAGGGAGACAAAGAACCTCCGCCGCCATGTCGAGGATCTCAAGGCGGAGATTGGTATGGAAGCAGGAAGCGAGCGCCAAAAGGCAGATGCCTCCGCCTCCAGCACCTGCTATGGGTCTGACAGAGCTTTCCACACAGCAGTGGGAGGAGGTGCTCGCTAGGGCCGTCTCGCGCCTCGAGCGGTCTCTTCAGGTGTCGTTTGGCAATATGCTGAACGCACGCCTGGAGAGTCTGGAGAGTCGCCTCCCTCCGGAGGTGCCTGTCCGCCCTCCCTTGGCGGCTGACAGGAGGAAGGGTGGAGCGGGGGCTCCACCTGCAAGACCGGCAGTACCCCAGAGGCCGGCACAGGTGCCCCAGGCCCCGATCGCCCCTCTGGGGATGAACTGGGCCGAACTGCCGGCCCCTGCGGTGGGGGCTACCGGCTCCAGTTGGGCCGTCGTGGCGGGCCGTAAAAAGAAGGCCGCCAAGGCCCCGGTGGCGCCTAAAGCCACAGCTCCGATGGCTCCAGTGGCCCCACCACGACCGGCGGGGCAGAAGCTGCCATCCGTCCCCAAATCGGCTGCGGTTATTGTGACGCTGCAGGGTGCCGCAGCCGGCAGGGGGATAGGATACAGGGAGGTCCTCACAAAGGCGCGGGAAGCCGTGGCCTTGCTGGACATGGGCGTTGGGGAAGTCCGGGTCCGGCAGACGGCCACGGGAGCCCGAAAAATTGAGCTCCCGGGGCAGACCAAAGAGAAGGTCGCCGAACTGGCCCGGGAGCTTGAAACGGCGCTGGCCGACATCGCCACGGTCGTCGTACCGGCCAAGAGGGCGGACATCGTCGGGCTAGACGATTCGGTGTCCTTCCTCGAGATTCAGACGGTCGTGGCGGCGAAGGCCGACTGCAAGGCGGCCGACTTGAAGGTCGGGGAAATCAAGAAAAATTGAGGTGGCCTTGGTGTGGTCCACATAACGCTCCCCGCGGTGGCAGCCAGGGAGTCTGTCTGAGTGTGCTGCGTGGGGGGAGCAGCGCCGCCTTCGGGCGGTGGCGGTAGGACCGGACTTATCGCTGCCGAGCGTGGTCTCGGCCATGCTCGGCAGCGAACAGGCTTGGCGAGCGATGGCCTCCTTCTGCGAGATGACCTCATGCGAAGGAGGCGGAGAGGGCCCGCGAGGCAGACTCTCAAAGTGGCCGTCTCCGCCAAAGGAGGACAGGCAGGAGGAGAAGGCGCTTCGCCCAACTCCTCCTGTCACCGTAGCCGGACCTGAGTGGATGGGTCGGGGGGCCCATCTCCTCATTGCACAGGTCCGGCGGACGAGGGGGGGCAGCCGGTGTGTACCCGGTCTGTCCCTCTATAGGTAGGAGCCCGGCGGTCACCTTCCGCCGGGCGGACCGTGGGGGCGGCTCTACAAGGTTGATTAGCTTGAACAATCCCTTGCCGCCCCCACAAAATGGTCTGTCGGTACACCGTGGGGTTTTAGTCCGTGCGACTCGGACATAACCCACCCTCTCCCAAGGGAGGATGGCGTATCCATAAGGGATTTCCCCACGTTAAAAAAAAAAAAGATAGGTCGCGAATTGCATGTATCAATCAACAGGGAGGTATGTCGCGCACCCTTGAGCTAGTTGTCAAAAAAAAATCGGCTGAGTGTCTTAAGCGCTCGCCCTTGTAGTCCGGTGAAGCTGTTAGGTCAATAGAGAAGAAGACTCGAAAAAAAAAACTTCTTTAGGCGTGTTGTGCGGTATTTTTGCTAGGAAATAAATTTATAATCCTGCATCAGACTGACAACGCGTACGTAGTACAGGGTCTGTGTATATTTAATATTGATATTTTGCAGTTCATCATACGTTTGATTGATTAATTAATTGACGTTATAAAAATGTATATAATTATTGCTCCGAGTGCCAATACATATGAAAACCACACTAATGTTAATAATTTCAATAAACAAATTCTGAAATTGAAATAATTTCATTCACACTATAACTAATTTACAAATTCAAAAGAGGACACAGTTATTTCATTGTTTTAAGTTTTCACTTCCTTTGGCAGTCCTTATGACTGCATCGAATTTTCGACTTTTTCTTTTTCATTTTACGTATCTTCTAGATTATTACTGCTATTGTTGAGTAGGTAATATTACAAGTATATTGTGACGATTTTAATATTATGACAAGATGGTGCCCTTTTTTGTTTGTTGCCGTTGTTTGTTATGCTTTCGCGCCTTTATTACTCATCCGAACACCGTAAAATATTGGATACCCGTAAGAAACAGATATAGGATATCTTTCATCGAAAAAAAATATATTAATCTCGAGGGATAGATCAAATCCACATTAACACGAGCAAAAGCTTGTAATATTACAAGTGAGAAAGTTCGTAAGGATGGATGGTTGTTTATTACTCTATCACAGAAAAACTACAGAACGGATTTCTGTTGCTGTTTTATCTCTGTACTGTAAAGGTAAGATTTAAACTCATTTTCTTTTAGTATATTCGAGCTAAGCTGGGGTATGCTGCTAATTTATTATATATATTCACGTTAATGGTGGTAGAGCCACGCTGAAACTATTACTGGTTTCAGCATGAATGGGTTGGCTCGTCCGGGGTAGTACCACCCTCTCATAGAAAACCGACGTGAAGTAACACTGCTTTCATAGTTGCGTTTCGTTCGGTCAGTGAGAGCGCCGGAGGCCCACCTCCCCTCCCCTCCTCACTTCGCTCCCTCTAGCTCCGAAGGGTGGCAACGAACTTGCGACTCCTCTGGTGTTGTTAGTGTCCATGGACGGTGATGATCACTTAACATCAGATGACCCTACTTTTCGTTTGTCACCTATGACATAAAGAAAAAAAAAGTGAAATACATGCATGGAATGCAGATGGAGTCTAGATCTTTGATTGAACGAGACGATGTCTAACAATAAAGCGATAACGATGGCTTGCATCAAAGCAATAAAAGTATTTGATAAATAAGCCATAAATAAATAACATTTAATACACATAGACAAGGTAAATAGTACAGGCTACTCGAAGATAAAAACAGTAACTTATAAATAAACCGCAATTAACCACGAAACAGCTGGTGCTTTCCTAAAATACATACATCATCCACCTTCACTCGAAGCGGTTTCGCTAAAACGCATCCAGTTTAGACTGACACCATGCAAATATTACTGCACATCCGTTCTCACCTATTTTACACGGAGCTCGGGGAGCAGAGAAGGCCTACACCGACTGGTCATTATACATTGAAACTTCGAATGGGTTTTGTTGCCGTAAAGTCAAGTTTTGATGAATAGCTTAATTAAAGGTAAGCGCAAACGCTGCAACGTGACGTGGGTTTGTAATTCTATGATGGATTCTTTAACATCAGATGCGGGACAAAATTAATTATATAAAACGGCATATCGTTGTTAAAATCGGCTATTTGAAAAACCTTTTTTTTAAATGTCATTTCAGGTAAACAAACACGTGGGTCACCTGATGTTAAGTGATCACCACTGTCTATAGACACAACAACACCAGGGGAGTCGAAAGTGCGTTGCCAGCCTGTGTTTGCGGGAAAGGGAGGGAGGGGGCAGATACGGGGGGAGGGGAAGGGAGGTGGGTCTCCGGCGCTCTCACTGACCGAACGAAACGCAACAATGGAAGCACTGTTACTTCACGTCGGTTTTCTATGAGAGGGTGGTTCTACCCCGAGCGAGGCGGGCCATTCATGCTGAAACTAATAATAGCTTCAGCGTG
Source organism: Antheraea pernyi (assembly GCA_015888305.1). Taxonomy (NCBI): domain Eukaryota; kingdom Metazoa; phylum Arthropoda; class Insecta; order Lepidoptera; family Saturniidae; genus Antheraea; species Antheraea pernyi. The sequence continues at coordinate 1,207,824 of MU158724.1, read as the reverse complement.
GCTCTACCACCTACTAAGAAGAGATAAGAGAAGTGTTAACAGTACTGTTATGCTTTTAATCCACAACAAAAGGATCTCGACGCCTTTAATTACCCTTTTAGCGTATGTCTTGGGTCTCCCCAGAAGTGCGTCTGTATTGAAACAGTACCACTACAATTATTTATTTTTTTTAATTATTTATTTTAGGTCGCTTTTTAACATCTCAGGTCATTAGCGACCACAATTATCAAAATACATACATTATAGTACTACTGTAGATTAGGTTAGATTAATTTATAAACATTTATCATTTTCAAGAAAATTAAGGTTCGTGTACATCCGTCTTGATCTAAACAGTCTTGTAAGTTATCAGGAACGTTACACAATCGCCTTTCGTTGTTAAATGCTGCACATTCCACTAATAGATGTCAGGTCCACTCCACAGTTGCATTTATTTTTATCAGTTTTAGTGATTAGATGAATGTGGGTCAGATTTGTGTGTCCAATCCTCAACCTGGTGATCACCACTTGATCTTTTCTACAACTATAGAAGTTAAACGATTTATCAAAAATTGATTTTCTGATATTAAATAACATCGTTGTATTTTTTGTTTTCCAGTAATGATCCCAATTGATTTTAATTTTATGTTTAACGTATTTGTGTAGTTCAGTAGGAGATGATTTATTTAAATGCCAATTTTCATTTACATTCGTTGCATGTCTCGCCTCTCTATCTGACTTTTCATTACCTACTATATGTTGATGATTTGGAATCCATATCATTTCGAACCTGCTATTATTTTTAAGTAGATTTATCATCTTTTGCTTGATATTTTAAATAAGAGTGTCCGTATTCTTTCGCTTTTCGCACCCCGCTTTCGCCATTGCCTCGTTCGTTATTCAGCAGGGTGCACCACGCGCAGGTGAGGTTGACTTGAGTGCCTCAAGCCTTAGATGTTATTCGACACCCCTTACACCTCAAAAATTGGTAATCAAGAAATATATGTTATGGAAAATTATAATTACACTAGCTTTCTATACTTCGGGAACAGTCATTGACTTACAAAATCCAAGACGTACAGTCTTGAATAAAAGTAGCGCTAACAACCGGGCGCAAAAACTCCCTAATATACATACGTGGTTAAAGTTATGCGATGAACTTATGATTTTACAAATTCAACCTTCAACAAGGACGCAAGCAACGCGAAACTATTTGAAATGAGTGCATAATCCAAAATTATGCACTGATTTTTGTATGCCGGGTTAAGACATTAAGTGTGCATCTTGGGCTTTTGTATAACAATGGGAGCAGTACATTCTTTGGATCAAAGGATACCGTATGTCCTTTTTTGTACTCCTCACAACGTGGATGCAAAATTTCAATAATGATCAGTTGAGTTGTTAATGTATGAAAGCGTAACAAACAAACTAACTTACTTTCGCTTTTATAATACTAATATTAAGGATTAATCCTGTAATCTAGATCATCTTTATATAAATAACAAGCGGGCACGGCGGACGTTGTCCCGCATTGATAATTTTAAAAAATCTTGACAAATTATATACCTGAAGCTTCCTCATGAATCACTTTATCTACTGGTGAAAACGGCATGAAAATTCATTCAGTAGTTTTTGAGTTTATTGCAAACAGACAGTCAGACAAACATGACAGAGGACTTTGTTTTATAATAGGTAGTGATTCTTCTATCTGTGTGTATGTGACTGAACTTCTCCTAAGCGGCTGGACAAATTTTGATGACATTTTTTGTCATCAGGTGGATTAAAAAATATGGTTTAGATCCACAATTGGACCCTGTAGATGGCGCTGCGGTTGACTTTTTTTATTGTCAAGGTAGGAAAAAGTCCGCCAGGCCCGCTAGTCCTCTAGAAAATTAATCTAACGGCCAGTAAAAATCTCATTAAAATCGGTCGATTCTTTTCGGAGATTAGCTATTCCAGAAACAGGATAGTGTTTTATTTTATTATTACAAAAGCATAATAAATATATTTTTCTTAATCATGCATCGCTCGAACATCACCCCATAATACTTCATGAATAATGCCAGCGGGAATTTTAATGACAACGCGTGAAGCGATACATTTTGTCAGCCACTCTCGAATAATGACTACGATGTATAGCGGTATCCCGCTTGTCATTCAAGGACTGTAATTAATATGTAACAACTCATACAGTTTATTTTATGAAATCACAGTGAGAAAAGGCTACGAACAGAACTTAAATGTATACATATAACAAGAAAGTAAATCTAGCGTATTGCAGGTGTCTTGGAATAAGTAATAACATACATTTCAATCATTTTTAGAAATGTCTATCTCTCTATTTTTGTGGGAATACGCATAATTGATAAAGTACTGTGTTTGCGCTTCGATAGCTCTGATGTTTTATATATATGCTTACTGATTACTAATAAGTAAAACTCTTTTTATGTATCATATGTATAATTATTAACGAGTCGACAGTTTGCTCGCTTAAGCCCGAGTGTCCAGCGGGGCGCGTGCGTAGGCGCGCGAGGGTGATGTTTCGGTGCGGGTGGTCGAGGTGAGTCGACGCGTTCGAGGCTCGCGGGATGTCCTCACGCATCAAGGCGGGTGCAGGCGTGAGGGGTGAAGGCTGATTGCAGTTTGCGTTACGGCATAGGCCGTAACAACTGCGTTCACGCTAAAACCTCACCAAGAAAATCATAAAGCAAATACTCGAGTGACATTCAGTCTTGGTTTCATTAAAATCGGTTCACACTGTCAAAAGTTATTGTAATTTTAATGACGTCGTGACTTAAGTACGAGAGAAAAGTGGATAAGTAAATGGACTTAATACATTCAGGTGATTTTATTGGTCACTGTATCTAACGTTACTTTCCACGCAGACGGAGCCGCGGGTACGGTTAGTTATTATCTAAAAACACAAGGTGTGCATTTTTATTTTTACTTATAAATTCTCAGATTGTCACATATATCTTACCTGTGTATTAAAAAAACGCCTTGATACCATATCATACTTTTATCATGATATTTTCTTTCAACGCACCCTTTCTCATTTTGATATATGGAATGACGTCATTCGAACCGATCTTTGACTTTCCTATAACTATGCTTATACGGTCAGACGGACTACGTCATGTGCCATGAAACATAGAGTTACTGAGAAGCTCAAATCGCCAGCGTTTTGTACTAAACTGAGTCAAACGTATATCATCGTTCTTACAGACTAACGCGCAGATATAAGAATGTTATGGGCGCTAACATTGATGTATCTCTATTTAATTAATAATTTAACTTATGCACACTATGTCTTTATATGTTTATGGTCTACATTGAAGTATCGCTATTTCATTAATAATTTAACTTATGCAGACTATTAGACGATAAATGGCTTACTACTAGATATTCCCAAATACACCTATGTTTTCATACAATAATTGGCTGGAATAAACACTATCTTCCTTATACGTTAACCATAACTTTGTAGCAACGTCAATAAATCTTTAAGTTTAAACTTAGAGAAATTAAATATCATCCAAAGTTTGTAAGAGATCGCTCTAAGCGATATGGCTACCTAATTGTACACATATAATGTAAACTAGCTTCTGCTAGCGAATTCGTCGGCGTGCAATAGTTAACTTGGGCTAACGCTACCACGCAGCGGAAACTCTCAAAGGAAAAAAAGCGATTGTGAAATATTCTTTACTGGTGCTGCGTTCCTATTGATCTTAACGTGATGATATATAGCATATAGCCTTCCTCTATAATACGTAATAGATTACAAATAAAAACTGAAAACAAAACAAACGTAGAATAAACATTTAGAACAGAAACAGAAAATAAACTTTTTAAATGTTTGCGATAGAAAGTTACCACGTTACCATGGCAACGAATATAATACTACGTTAACACGCAGCTAAAAGAATAAAACAGCCCAATTTTGAAACATTGCTCCACTTTTATTGGTGCTAGCGTGATGATATATAGCCTATAGCCTTCAATAAACGAGCTATTTAACACTAACTATATTTTTTAAATCGAACCTGTAGTTCCTAAGATTAGCGCGTTCAACCAAACGAACAAAGAATCTCTTCAGCTTTATATATTAGTTATACAGATTGCTGTTTAATTTTGTATATTTTTAAGGTGCGTAATAAAGAGTTTATTATTATTAAAGAAATCTACGAAATGATAAATAGATACCTACAGCAAGATAAAAAATAAATAGTACATTACCATTCCTCCCTTGTAGAAACAGATAATGAATTCCAATTAAAAGTTCGTTTACACGACATTATTAACGATCACGTAAACAATAAAAACGAAAGTTCTACCATTTTAAAGGGACCGTATAGATGCTTAATCGTTGGGACGTTGAATTCGAGCGCTTCACGTTTCAACTGCGGCTATAAACTGCTCAACCGCTCGTAAAATTGTCAGATTGGTCTAAACGTTATCGTGCAGACAATGATTACTAGTTGTGAGTCTGATTCGACTGTAGCCCTTTTATGCGAGGTAATTATTTCTTGATTTTATTTTAATGATCAAGCTAAAGCGTTATTGATGTATTAAATTTATACTTTTCTAATATAACACTTTTATAATGCATTCAATAAATGGAGATCAAAGGATGAAGACAAATTTTGTAAGTCATACAAGTGAAATTTAAAGTAAATATTGATATTAAAAACTATCCTTCCCATTATTATTAGAGGTGAAAGCAGTTGTAATAATATTCTCTTGGTGTTTGTTGTTGTTATAGTTCGGTGATGCTGTAAAAATCTGTCCAGGCCAAAAGCGAAATCAGATTGAAAAAAAAAATTGTTGTGGTCAGATTATGCGAAAATAATATTTTTGTTTAACTAACGTAATTATTATAAACTAGTGGGCGCCCAGTGGTCGACATTCAACCATAGTTCATTGATTTATTAAAGGGATAAATATTATAATAATATTTGTATGTTATAATATGTTGAATGTAGAATAAAAAAGGGTATTTGGAATGTAAGAGTCAATAATACACACAGGCAAGAATAGCAACCTCCTTCACAACCTTTTTTGAAGTCCTTTATTGACAGATGTCAAAATGTCTTTTTTATTTACATGTGTGTATATGTTGTGTAAAATTAAAGCATTAGTGTGAGTAATGCATATTTTAATTAATTTAATGTACTTCTAATGCATTTTATATAAAAGAAATAGCTTTCTGCACTTCTTCTCCATATAAACTTTAACTATGCCAAATTTCACGTTTATCCGTTCGCCCAATTCCGTTAAAAAGGGATACAAAGTTTAGGCTTCACGCATTAATATATATGATGATGATATTAAAGATAAATATAGAATAATATTTTTAAGAACAGTTTTAGAACTCCCTAACCGTGATGAGTGCAAAAGGCGCCCAAGAGTTCTAAAGTCGCCGAGCCTGGGCTTGGAGTGTTACCTCGATTACGATTCCGCAAATATCTACATACTGACTAACTATGGGAGATGTACGCGTATAAACATTTAACTTATCCTATAATAATGTGACTATTTAAAATAAAATGTGTGTCTTAATGAAACAACAATGCAAGTGAATCTGTTTTCCGGATCGTAGGCATTTAACTGTTTTTTTTTCGGAAAATTATTCGATTTAAGGTATTTGATCGCATTTTAATCTTAACTTAATAATGAGAATAATAATAGGAAATCAATAGTAGACAAGATGTCAAACTATACATTTTAATTTTAATCTGCGTGTTAGAGTGCGGAATACATAGTAATCATTCAGATGTTAGACGCATTTTAAAATCTGACCACAGTATTTATTTAACCTATTGAATCATTTTGAATTGAGCGATGGTCACCGCCATTACTGGCTTTGGCTGTTCTTTACCCTTATTCCGCGGTTGGCTGCAATGCGACATGCGATAGACGGACAAAAACATTTGAGGCGATGAAAAAAGTTTCACTTTAAAATAAAATAAAATATTCCTTACAGAACCCATTATCTTCCTGTGTGAGAATGCAAGTGGAAAGTTACTTTTACATGCGAAATGGACCGCAATAAAATATCATAAATATTTGATAAAAATCATACGAGTGGAAACATTTTTCTTGTGACGTGCAGATGACGTTGTATCATGCACCTTAAACACGTTCATTGCCCGAAGCGCACCGCAGATGACACGTGCATTATGCATGGCCCGCATTAAGCGATAGCGGACCTCGGTGCAGCGTCGGCACCGCCGGCGACACTATATAATGCACGTGCGATATTGCCGTTCGCGTGACATGGTTTCGTGTTGCGCTAGTGAATAATCCCGTAATGGAATACGAGGAATAAAATGCAGCCACGATACGTGTCTATTTACGATAACTAACATATTTTTTTATTATTGTTGACAGTATAAGTTTTATCGATGAAATAAACCTTTGTAGATATCAGTCTACTATACTCCTTCTTATTATTGTTATTATATTACTCATAGGACTATTGATTGTTGCATTGTCCACAATTGTAAGTCAATAAAAAAGTCGAAACAGTCATAAGGACTGCCGTGAATGACAATATTTCAATTTCAGGATTTGTTTATTGAAGGTATTAACATTAGTGTGGTTTTTATATCTATTGGCACAGGGAACAATAATTATATACATTTTTATAAAGAATATTAATCAATCAAACGTATAGAGAGCTGCAAAATATCAATATTACCTGTACACAGGCCCCTGTACCACACGTTGCTAATCCGACGCAAGCTGTGCAAGCGCAATACGACCAGTCTTGCATACGTAACGTGCCATAACGCCAAAATTGTAAATCTATCTCCTGCCAATAATAGCTCTCAACGCGCCTAAAGAAGTTTTCACTTCAAAAATACTACGAATCAGATGCATTTCTATGATATTCCAAAATGTTTTCTGAGTAATTAAATTGAATATGTATTGATCATGGTGATATATATGTAATGATTGACATTGTAAATATATCCATAACATCAATCCATAATTTAGTGAGAAAAACACCACTATTTATTTCTAGGTTATCGGAATTGAATGTATCTCGTGACATGGAATGTATAAGTATGTATGTAGGTATGTAGATCAAGCGTTTGCCCGTCAAAGGTTGAACAAGGCTAACTAGGATGTGGGTGGGCTACCTGACAAGACGAGTAAATGAAAAACATAGTAAATATAATGGAAAATGACTGCCTTGTAGATCTGGTGTACGAACGAACTAGCGAACGTGGTGAATAAACTCTGGACGATAACTGCACAAGACTACTCAGTAGGATAAATGTTGGTTAAATCTAAATATATGAAAAATGTGTCATGAAGTTTATGCACGATGGCCTCCGAAACTACTCAACCGATCTTCATGAACGTTAGGATTTATGTATATTTTGGTCCAACTTGAGAGATAGATATATAATATAGAATAATATATAATTCGATTAATGGCCTCAATATTTTTATAAGTACAAATTGAATGATTATCAATGTTGATTATTGTTATTAACTGTAAGTTACGTAAAACTCGAACAGATGGCGCTTTAAATTGGCTTGTTGACAGAAAACTGTAGGACCGACTGTTTTAGATATATCAGAGATGGCGGCACGTTTCAATTTTGGATTAATTTTTCAACTCCAGTTTATCTTATGGTGCACGTGTTCTGTTAATACCAAATACTTTGTCATAAGTTTAATTCAACATAACATAACTGAGCCACAACAACGCCTGTCCGGGTCAGCTAGTAAATTATATATTATTATATGCTGTAGCAATATTAGCGAATGATAATTGTTCCTTTTTAACGTCATTAAATATTTCAACAAAAGAGAGTCTCCTGGGGTTGACAGTTTAAAAAATTGCCCTAACAAGTAAAACTTGGCGAGTGAATAGAAAACTTGTGTGAAACTTGGTTCAAACCTTGGTCTAAGTTGGACGATGCTCGGCAAGTGGGCAACTCGGTTTATTTAAAGTTAGCGTGGAGGAATGCCCGTATCGCGGGAGTTGTTGAGTTGAATGGTTTTGTATAATCCGTTTAATATAATCTCTGCGGTGAAGTAAAATACGGCGAGTTAACTCAAACGTTGTCGTGAGACGAGAGAATCCTTACTGGTTAGGTTTCATGCAATATAAATAAATATAATATTATAACTAAAAAGGTGTAGATACGTCACTGCCTTGTTAAAACTTTGCTAACTAGCTTATTTTTGACTGCTGCCCCATCAATCCGCCCGTATTTAAGCAACTATTTCTTTTTACCCACCGATATTTAAAATATGCCATCTTACTTCCACGTTTTATCTAAGACAGAGTGGCGTTACAGTATTTTATATAAGGTACTCTGTGTTAAAAAATTACTCTACGTATGTGTGCGATATCGTGCCATTTTTTTGTCAAAATATCATGTAGGTAACGTATCTACAGCTTTTTACTTATAATATCATTGGTATTATACCATCCTGGGGTGTAAGGGGTCTCAAATAACATCTAAGACTTGAACCATCCATGCCAACCTCACCTGCACGTGATGCACCCTGCTGAATAACGAACGAGGCAATGGCAAAAGCGGGGTGGTAGGGTTTTACAGGGTCGCAACCACCGTGAATATTGCGAAAAAGCCCATCATAGTGATTCGCTTTTGCGGGTCGCGTTTCGGAATCAGCCTGTGCATATCCAGTTTTTCGCAGGCCGGCATGACAGTGGCGACCGGCGATGGATGGTGTGTCACTCGGTGGTCGCCATTGTTTTTGAATTGTACTGTGCTTACCATCAGGCACAGTGTATTTATTCATTTTGCCGTGCTACTATAAAAAAAAAGCCATTACGTGCTATATTCAAAAGGATAATTAAACACATTTTATATCAATGACTATATAAACAACAGTTAGTAAATTATATTTCAATATTCTCGATTATATTTGCTATCTTGTTTTTTTTGACACAGACGTACTACTTAGCATACTATGGATTCACCGTGCGAGTGCAGGGTACGTACGTACATTAACATTAACCTTAACTACTCGTGTTTCTTTCCCTGCCTATCCAAATCTGCTATGAACCTGCTAATGCAGTTTTAGAGGCTCGTTCTAGTATAGAACTTGCTGTAGTTCTGGAAAGACCGAGGTCTTTCCGCAGCCTATACAGAGATTTTGCTGATATATCCCTCGTTTCCACTTCTACGGCATATGGATTAACTATATAACCGATTTTGGTCAACTGGTTTCCGAAGCCGTAATACCTGTTCAGCTTCCTCTCGTAGTCTTTAGGAATTCTTCTTCTTCTTACCCTTTTTTTTTTTTTTTTTCTTATCTGCAGACTCTCGGTCCGCACCATTTTTTTGCTAAAGTTTTATTTAATATGTTAAAAATCGTATTTGTGAGCATCTATTTATATTTCTGCTTTTATTTCATAGACATTTAAAATGATAAATATTCAAAATAACATTATTATTATAGAAAAGGGAATGCTTTGTTTTTTCTTTGTGCATGAGAATATATTTGATTGAATGTCCATTATATTCACCAACTGCTGATTTTCAGACTAGTCTATACTTGATCCTAGGGTTTTTTTAGCAAATTCTATGTTCAATATAATAACGTGTTAACTGTATTTGCAGCTGCTTACGCGTTTATTATAATTTATTCTTTATTGTTTGTTGTAATTACCTTCTTCTTCTTACCCTTATCCCACATAAGTAGGGTCGGTACAACATGTTTGTCATGCTGTGGTATATGATTTGGCTTAATTTTTACGATTGGCCGCCTGCCTGACATCAACCCTCCTTGGGATTATTTTGTTGTACCACTGTATTTATGATTATTATTATATAGTTACGAAGTCTGATGAGATCTTTTAGCCTTACAATTTTTCTGTAGGCTTTAGCTTTGGTAGGCTATTTATAGTATCTGCTTGAGCGGCACCACCGTTTCGGTTAAAAATAAAGTTCTTTAAGATTATGGTTTGCTTGCTATATTGCCATTTATATGTAACTGAAAACTAGCCAACTTTTGAGTTTATTTTTAGTTTATTCTAATATTCTTTAGGATTATTAGACTAATTTTAGTTTCTGTATATGAATTCATTTTCACGTTTTCATTTATTCTTATTCTACTTTTTCCTTTGTCATTTGTTTATTAATATTTAATATTACATATTATTATTATTAATAGTGTAAGTTGTATCGATGTGATAAAGCGTTGGAGGTTTTTAGTCTAGTATACTCCTTTTGATTATTATTGTTATATTATTTATCGGCCTGTTGATTGCTGTATTATTCACAATTGTTAATAAATAAATATATTCGTATTATTTACATATACATCCATCACTGTAAACGAAATAGGGGGAAGAAATTATGGTTCGTATCGTTTGAGGATTTTTAAAACTTACAAAATGTAACACGATGTACTCGGTACACGCATGACGACTCTATGAGATATGTAGCTACAGAGTATGTCATCTTCTTTGACAAAACTGGCTGAAACGTTTGAATTTATTGTAAATAGAATATGCCAATCAAACAATTGAACGATCTCTTGTGTGTGTAAATACCATATATGGGGTTAAAATAAAACAGTGTACATTACGCACTCCGACTCTTATTATGACGCTGTCCAAGTCAGTCTATACTCCTACATACATGTTGGCAGTGTTTCGTCTATTGTACAATTAATAAAACAAAAGAAATAAACAACGATAATAATAGCTGATAGCTTTATATTTCTACTAGGTTTTGTCCGCGGCTTCGCTCACGTATATATAGACCTAATCTATCTTTCGGGAAAAGTATTTTTCTCTTGATTAAAGTTACTGTTCTCTCTCGTCATGTTCTCTACCTCTAATAACGTGAATGTAAAATTTCATAAATATCAGTTAAAATATCATTCGAACTTTATAAACTAAACCTTTTTTCGCATTAATCTTTAAGAAATTATTAAAGGTAACCGCGAAAATACACTTTATAAGAAAAAAACACTAGCCAAATAATAACTTGTAAAATTTCTTCCCAACAATCTTTTCCATTCAACCATAAATCATAAATAAATCTTATAACCGGAGTACTCTTGAATTCACAAACTCCATACAACTCACTACCGACTTAAAAGCCTAAACAAAGTAACTTTCACTTTTTACAACAGAATACAAAACTTCGAACACCGCAAAATGTAAAGTCATATAAAAAATTTAATCCGGAAAAACGGAGTGGTTAATAAATAACCCCTTTCAACCCCCTACATTATTAGGTGTTGATTTTTACTTTGCATTTTTATATTCTATAAATTGGTCTTATGATACGAGATCACTGTGTATGAACACAGTGAGTATTTATCTGTTAGTCAAGGACAAAAATGAATTTTTACCTATTGTACTAATACAATTTTAAATGTTGTACTATTTAAAGGAATGTACTATATAATATATAATGGTGGTAGAGCCACGCTGAAACTATTACTGGTTTCAGCATGAATGGGTCGCCTCGCCCGGGGTAGTACCACCCTCTCGCAGAAAACGGACGTGAAGTAACAGTGCTTGTATTGTTGCGTTTCGTTAGGTCAGTAAGAGCGCCGGAGACCCACCTCCCCTCCCCTAACCCTTCCCTCCAAAAGATGGCAACGCACTTGCAACTCCTCTGGTGTTGTTAGTGTTCATGCACGGTGGTGATCACCTAACAGCAGGTGACCCACCTGTTCGTTTGCCACCTATGACATAAATATATATATAATTCGTGGTGATCTAGTGGTTTGACTGGTGGAATATAAATGCGAAGTTCGCAGGTTCGAACTCCGGTATACAACAACGATTTTTTTTGGAATTTGGGTACATTTACTAATAATTAACTTGATAACACTATCGGCTAACAGTAAAGGAAAACATCGTTGGGAAATCAGAACCTGAGAAATGTTCTTGTAGTACTACTGTATGTGGGAAAACATATAGAACTGTTGATTTCTCAGAATTTGAAATCGCCAATACGTCGTGGGTCGGGGTGGCTGATTATGATGCCTATTCTCTATACTGATATTCCATAAATATCATCAGGGAGAAATTTTATGAGGATGGATGTACATTTGTCACAGTTTCATCCAAAAACTACTGAACGGATTTTCTTGAAACGTTTTTATAATATAACCCAGATATTAGTATCCCGTCAAAAACATAAATGTTATGTTATGATATAAGCCTTGGTTGTCGACTTTAACGACAAACGAAGTGAGTATGTACTAGCCAAGTTTAATGATCAGTCCTGATATTTATTTATAACAACATACAATATGTTATAACAATTTAAAATGTCATATCTACCTATAACTTGGGATAATATTATAATATTATAGCCTAAGGTCTGACTTGGCTAGTTCGAACTACCTATCTGGGTGCCAAATTTGAACTTTCTAGGTCACCTGGAACTAGCTTAGAATTTAGGTCTATAGGTAAATCACTGATAATAATGACGATTTTTGGACGGTAATATTTAAATAACTGTTTGATGTGTGTTTATAAAATTTGGAGCATATATATATCTCATATATTACATAGGCCGAATTTGACATTTTTATGTGAAATAGTTCTTTGAGATATGAAGGGGTGAAAAATGGATTCAAATGTTGAACTTGGCTTGACACTCTACGGCGTGTCTAGATGACACATAATTTATGAAGATATTGCTTACCTTTATCAAAATATAATGGTAATGGTCAAATAAGTTGTAAACTATACTGACATGTGAGAGTTATGCGCTGCGTAAAGTGTGTAAGGTATCATCCTTACTAATATTATGAATAATTGTTTGTTTGTTACACTCTCACGCTTTAAATACTGATCCGATCATCATGAAACACAGAAAAGAACATAGTGTACTTTTCATTTAGAAATAATGTACCCGTTGTCGAGGGAGAAGTCATCTCTATATTAACGTAAGCGAAACCGGGAAAAAAGCTAGTAATTTATAAGAATAAAAACACGAACGAAGAAGAAGATGTTTATATCTCGTTATTGCGTGCAATTATAGTGTAGTGCCTTGTAATTAGAAATAAATATCTAAAGCGTCCTAAAGCGTCGGTTACGCGAAGGAGTACATACTCCCCGTCCTCTTTGTTTTCTTCTGAAAGAGGCGTCTCTCTGCTTACTGTTGACTTTGCGGTCTGGGGATACATGATTTATGATCATGACTGGGGTTCGAAACGAGTGACAGATATTTTTAATTAATTTTCTTTTCACTTATTGTTGCTTATTCTCATTTTGAGACAAGTTAACGTTAACATTTACAATTTGGGTTAACTAGTTTTTACTTGTAACTTCATCAGCGTATTAATTTAATTTATGTTTTTTCGCAATAAAAAGAAATGTGTGCTTTTATAAAATCACGATGCAAATTATTTTTTTTCGGATCATAGGCATTTAACTGATAATTTTTGGAAAATTATTCGATTTACGGTAAGAAAATCACGTTTTTAATATTAACTCAATCGTTTAAAAATTGAAATGATAGTCGAAAATCAATAATAGACAAGATATCCAACTTTACATTTTAATTTCAATCTACGTATTGGAGTATAGAATACATAATAAATACAATCATTCAAACGACAGAGGCATTTTAAAAATTGAGTATAATATTTATTTAAATCACTGAATCATTTTGAATTGTGCCATAGGCGCCACCATATTAGCCATGACTGATCTACCGACCACCTACGTGACCACCACCACGATCTACGTGAAGCGGTAGCAAGCGAATAGACAGTGTTTCTTTAATTTAATATAAGCTTTTAGATACGGTTACGAAACAGGACATTTTATTTCTGTATTAATACAAAATTTCATTATAAATAGTTAAGATTAAGTATATAAGTTAATTAAGTATAAGTAGTTAAGACCTGAAAGCGTAACAATAAACAAGCTCAGTTTCACATTTATAATATTAATAATGATTTAAATTTTCGAAAATACTAATGTAATGATTTATTACAGTAGCCCGGACTTTATGGATTACAACTGATTTAAATATATCCCGTAACGTACAACCGTAAACATAAACCAATTCTAATCTGGAACACTGATTGTAACATCGCGCGTTGGTCAGATATTTTCGGCTGCCACAATAGTTTAGCTACGTTGCAAAATGGACTTAAAAAGTGAACCACAATAGTCAAATTCGTTCAACACACGATGTTAAAATTATCGACCTAAAATACAAGGAAATACATGATTACAGTATGAATCTGCACTATCAGCCGTTTGTGAATACGCCGGACGCCGTCCTTGCTACGACGTCGACGTAGCGCTACACCGTAGCAACGCGTAGCACTTGTAGCTAAATCAGTGGCCTCTCGAATTTATTGATTTCGTAGGAGTTACCCCCGGAGCCATTGAGATGCTAATGTTGGAGTTACGTCCTCAAGCCATTACCAACCTTAACTAAAAGGTGAAAAGGCGAAATTCGTACGCGGGCAAGTTGATGAGTCAATGAAAGCTTCCTGAATAAATTGCGACGTGTTCACCGCGTGACATGACTTACTTTATTAAAATTTATGATGATTTAGGAAATTGGAACGTGGACTTGTGGATTTAGGGTTTTAAATTATAAACATTTGAAGTATACGGCTTAATTGGATTAAATTGAAAACACATAATATTAACGTTAGGTACCGGGAATTAATACCGCTACTTTTGTATTTTCTTCTCTGTGGTTTAATTACACTCACTGATTAAAAGATGTGTACTAAGTGTATCAATTTTTTCTAGCATGGTTGCCAAAAAGAAATAATTTTAATAAAAGTAATTTTGTGTTATTTATTTTTTGCCGCAAGACAAAGTGGCAACGTTGTACGTTATGATAAACACATAGCAATTCCAATATAATGCCAACCACCACAACTAATCCATTGGTAATCGTCGGTGTCATGCCCTCCGCAAGCCTCTCCCGAAAGGCAAACAAACCAAAAGAGAGTTAACGAAAAAATCCATCAAAAACAACGAACAATAGGCAATAAAATTGAAGGCACAAATTTTAGTCATTCTTCTGGCTTACATATAAAAATATTAGTGAATTGTGATTTATATGTACTCGTTGCCCTTATCAAATTTATTTTAGAGTAAAGTCCATAACGTATCTATATACTCAACCAAAATTAAAAACACTTTTTAATTTAGGCCATAAAAAGGCGCTTATGAACGTCAAAACTACCACCGGTTCCGACAAACAACCCACTCATCGAGATAAGCCGGCAAGAAACTCGATCTGGTTCATTTTTTTAACATACATATATTTAAAAGACATTACACGTTACAATCGTTCTTAGTGGATGCACAGAGAGGAGTCAATTCCATAAATCACCATCGTTTACATATTGATCCACTCTATAATAGCCTTTTGACATCAAAACCCGCTTGTTTGGCGCTTAAACTTACGGTCCGGCAAATCGTTAATATGCTTAGGGACTTTATTGTAAAACCTAACACTGTAACCTAAAAAAAACTGTTACTGGTTTTACTGATTCTAAAACATGGGACAACCAGTTTGTCACAGATTCTAGTATTAACTCTCAATATATCTGTCTATCCTCTAACGTAATAAGCGTGAGAGTATCCCGATTGCTGACATCACGCTACAAGTAACTCGCTAGTTAACATTTACTGCCGCAATTTGTATTCAATGAACTCACGAGACGTTCCCGATTGAACGTTACCGTTCGATTCAAATTAACCTTTGATAGTAATTCATGGAGACAAGTCTTTATTAAGTTAAATTAAGTTTTTAATATTAAAGCCTTGTTAGATTAATTATGATGCTCTGTTGTAGCTAATTTAGCCGTTTTATGAGATGATAAATTTAATTTCTTAACTTTACGTAATTATAATTCATGCATATATAATTCTGAAACCTTTTGAAAGAAATTATATATATAATAGTAAAAACCATATCAAAATATATGCAAATGTAGAAAAAACACACAGCTAGATATGAAAAGCGACTCGTTATTTTAACTCTGCACTCCCAATATATTCTCGATAGCCTAATTTATGTCCGTAAAAACTTAGATATGCTGGATTTAGTACAAGACTACCATAATTTAAATACTAGAAATAGTAACAAATTGGTCAGACCATGTTTTAAGCTCACTAAGACCAATCTTTTCGGGTAATAAGTGTTAGATTTTATAACAAAGTCCCAAAGCATATTACTAATTTGCCGGATTGTGTGTTCAAGCACCATGTCAAACGAGTGGATCAATATGTGACGGATGGTGACGTCTGGAAAATACACCGCTCTCTGTGCACCCACCAAAAATGAATGTAACGGTAAATGTAATGTAATCTATGTTTGTAAAAATATGTATCATAAAAAAATAAACTAGACCGAATTTCTTGCCGGTTCTTCTCGATGACTGCGTAGGTTTTCGAACGGGTAGTATGGGTAGTTTTGACCTTCATAGGCGCCTTTTTAGGGCCTAAACTGAATAAAATAGTTTTGATTTTTATATTGACTGTTTTATTTATTTTTTTATTTTTATTGTAGCACGGCAAAATGACTGCACTGTGCCTGATGGTAAGCACAGTACAATCCAAAAAAAATTGCAACCATCGAGTGACACAATATCCATCGCTGGTCGCCGCTGTCATGCCGGCCTGCCAAGAGCTGGATATGCACAGGCTGATCGCGAAACGCGACCCGCAGAAGCGAATCACTATGTCGGGCTTTTTCGCCATGTACATGGTGGTTGCGACCCAGTCGGGCTGTAGAACCCTACCACCCCGCTTTCGCCATTGCCTCGTTCGTTATTCAGCAGGGTTCACCACGTGCAGGTGAGGTTGACTTGAATGTCTCAAGTCTTAGATGTTATTCGACACCTCTTACACACCAATATTTAGAGATAAAGATATAGTCATGTATATATAGTTGTCATGAGATGGCAATGGTTCAAGAAAGATGAAGAATTGGCTACTGCAGTTTTTTTTAATACTTTTATATATCTGCCTTTATGCAGTCGTATTTCAGTAATAGTTCAAATGTAATTATTAGGTACAGTTCGTACGACGCAAAGAATTAAAGCCATTAAAAGTAGTCAAACTCGTTAGAGATTCTGCAGAACGTAATGAGAGTCTGTGATGACGCGGACAACGTTGCAGCGAGACCGGTAGCTCGTAAAAGCTCTCCGACACGCATGCTGACGTTACACGGCTCTTAACTCTTGTGGGTTTGTAAAAGCAGCTTGTTCCGTACCACAGTATCTATACTAGCGTATGTTATTATTGTAAAATTATTATAAACTCCTGTCTGCACCGGCTTCATACAGAATTACTGATTACTACTCTATGTACATAGTATAGCACTACACCTTACAATACAATCATGTGATGAAGTAAAATGTTAACTGGACGTCAATCATCCAATTCTCTCTCTCTCTCTGTCACTCTGTGTCACTCACTTTTCTGGAGATTTTTTATATAATTTGAAAATGAACGACGACAAAATAGAATCACTCAAAAATTTGCAGACGTTTCGAAGTGATGCGCTGATATACTGTAGTGCGATCTAGTGGTAAATTATAGGGAACATAAATAGAATAATAACTTCCGACATTAAAAATATATCATGAAAAACTTTCAAAGTGATTCATCAAACAGGTTTGGAGTTATACTATCTCATACACTATATATATAAACCCTTTTAATTTCTTATATTCTAAATCATTCCCATAATATATATAGAAAAGGATCATCATTTTGTTTTTGTTATTTCCTGAAAAAGTCTGAGAAAGTATATTTAGAAAAGAGAGATTCGTCCTTTATTGAATTAGTTCAAAACTTGCTTTGTAACAGTCGCTAGAACTCAATTATTTTATTTTGTATCCACCGACATAAAATTTGACGATCTCCGGTACTGAATTGTAATAGGGGGCTTTTATTTGTGTATACACTACTTAAGTTAGAAAAATGGAAAACTAGGCACCGTCCGCTTCTTTATCTGCTTGTGTATTTCTATAAATGATTACACCATACATTATCTTCGTGTAATTCTAATAGTACACAGGAGTTTTCCAACTTACTTGATATTTATCGTTATATTTTGGTTAACTTCAATAATACTAGTGGGCGCCCAGTAGTCTACATTCAACCATAGTTCATTGATTTTTTTAAGGGATAAATATTACAATAATAGTTGTATGTTATAATATCGTTGTTGAATGTAGAATGAAAAAGGGTAATTGGAACGTAAGAGTAAAATAATACATACAGTCGAGCATAGTAACCTCCTTCACAACCTTTTTTGAAGTCCTTTATTGACAGATGTCAAAATGTCTTTTATATTTACATGTGTGTATATGTTGTGTAAAATTTAAGCAGTAGTGTGAGTAATGCATATTTTAATCAATTCAATGTACTTCTAGTGCATTTTATATAAAATTTCATAAAATTCTATTTTAAAGCGCCATCTGTTGGAGACTGATGAAACTTACAATTAATAACAATAATCAACATTGTTAATCATTTAATTTGTAATGAGAAAATATTGAGGCCACTAATCGAAATATAAATTATACGTGAAGTCACTCGGACGGAGTCAATGATAATTAATCTATTATTGAGTGGTTACACTGTCTAGCCGAAATAGAAATTTCTAGTAAAATGACGTAGTCGTATGTGAATCTACCCTCGTAAAGTTATCAAGGAATTACACTTAGCTAGAGACTTTGTTATGGTTTCGGTCTTAAAACCGTATACTTACCACATAACTACATCGTTATTATTTTCCACGACTGTAATAAATTTGAGTGGAATGACAGCGTGGAGCCGTTACGTTGGATCATAAACGCTTATTGCTTAGACAGAATGACAAAACCTACATTACAAAACTTATATGATTTTCATTAATTACAAAAAAAAAAACAATATCATATGACTGAAACCTTGAATGTTCTACATTCATTCAATTCATTCATTCGTTCAAGTATTAAACAGATTTTTAGTATATTGGGACCGCAAACCCCTGGTTAGCAAAAGTAAGTAATGCTCTTATTGCCCCTCCCGTAAGCATTTATATAAGTATTTCTTAATCTGTTCTGGTTAAATAAATAAATATTGCTGACATAATCACCATCCAAACCCCCTTACCCCCGATGTCGTCAAAGATAAGTAAATCAAGGACCCGCCACCCCATCAGTGCTTAGGAATTACTCGAATGTCTCCATTGTACTGTCAGTATATAAACAAAAACAGTATATAGACATTCTAAAGAAAATCATTGTAAGAAGTAAAACAATATGGTGACTCATCAATGCGTGGGAAAAACAGATATAAAGAATTATTATTCTTATTGCTATGACTATTGTTAAGTGAACAATATGATTATGAAAATAGCACGTCTAGAATATTCACCCTTCCCTAAAAGCGTCATCGGTGTCATAAATGAGATTGTGACGCCACTTTCTTGATAATTCTGCCCTTTGTTTTATTCGATAAATAAACATGCAAAATGGCGACCGAGGGCATTTCTATTTTTGTATTGAATCGAATACGAAAAGAAACCAAAGGAAGAAACCTGAAGAAAAAAGCGAACTGAAGTTACAGAATAGTATAAGGCATTATAGTACAACCATACCATATGTATAATACTAGCTTTTACCCGTGACTTCGTCCACGTAGAATAGTTACTTTGGGTTAGCGCTAAAAAATCCCCGATTTTGAAACATTTTTCATTGGTGTTCCGCTCCTTTTATCGTGGTGATATATAGCCTATAATAGCCTTCCTCAATAAAAGAAGCTATCTAACAATGAAATAATTTTTCAAAACGGACCAGTAATACCTGAGATTAACACGTTCAAACATACAAACTTTTCAGCTTTATAATATTAGATTATATATAGATTATAGTATAGATATTATATCAAACTTTATTTTTAACGATTTTTCTAATCTTGTCCTCATCAAAATAAACAAATTAAATATTTTGACGGATAGATAAAAATCAATTTCTAAAAAGTGAAACACCCCATGTTATATGAATAGGGAACAAATAGTCGTCATTTTAAACGGCATGGTTAAACGGCATCGGATTTTTTTTCATAAATAATCTTAGGCTACAAAATAACGATTTCAACGATACCCGAGTGTAGTTTGTCTTTATCATTATGAGTACTTTGTACTCATCATTTCGTGATCTATCATTTAAGGACGCGTGCAACTATTTGACTAACTATACTTTTAATTTTTTTTTTTTATTGGGGGCAAAGGAACAGGCGCGTCACCTTATGGTAAGTGATCACCGCCGTTCATAGACGCCAGTGCGCTGGCAGCCTGTCTTTGGGGGGTGCGGGATGGATTAGGAAAGTGGGTAGGAGGGGGAAGTGGGGGGGGAGGTGGTCCTCCGGCGCTCTCACTGACCGAACGAAACGCAATAATGCAAGCAACGTTACTGTAATTAGTGTGTTTGTAATTACCAGAAGGTGTGTATGAAAAAAAGTACATAAATGTAATGAATTGTAGTCGTTACACTTCAATCTGCAACATATTTTACATTTAAAACAGACTCTCTGAAATGGTGGTATAAGCGAGCGTATATTTTTCAAAAAATCGCATTTAAGGAACGTCTCAAGGCGAGACCGCGAGACTGCGAGACCGATGCGACGGCGCGGCGTATACTTAGGTAATTTACATGTCAATGCGTTCTGCATGTAAATCATGACGTTATGCCGCGAGCCGGTCTCGCCGTACGTGTCTCGTCCTCTAATCGATTTGAAATCGAATGGAAATTGTCGAGCGAGAACGAGTCACGGCAACGTGCTATATAGATATGAGTAAATGCAAATTTGTTTATCAACTACCTAATAATATCGAAATCCTAATGTGATTGTGATTTTGTTTGTTTGCTACGCATTTACGCACTAACTACACAACCGATAGTCATAACATTTTGCTTACATTTTGCTTTAGTCAGAAGTACAGAACAGGGTATACCTCGAATCGAGAAAAATAGTACCGTTTCTGAGAGACATATTAAATATACGAGCAAAAACTAGTAATATTATAAATGAGAAAATTTCTTAAAATGGATGGATGTTTTCTATCACACAAAACATACTAGAGGGATTCTGATGAAACTTTACAATAATATAGCTTATATATCAGAATAAAATATAGGGAGATGTTATCTAAATTGGCTAAAATATACGGGAAATATACTTTGTTAGTTTGTTATTGCTACTTAATCCCTATAATCGTACTACCTTATACATACACCTATAAAAATGCGTGACATGTAACCAAGACGATATCTACCTGTAAAAAAAATCCCAGGAAAATCGGTGGAACCAGTTCGAAGATTATTCCGAAACTACAATATATTAATTAATTTTGATACTTTAATTCCATTTATATGTAGAGACTAGCTGACCCGTGCGACTTCGTCTGCACCAAATCGGTTATTACCGGTTTCGATTGTACTTTTAAACGCGAAAAATCTAAATACATCTCAAAACCCGATTGCAGCGATACCTACTGTTTCAAATTGTGAATCCCAACTATCCAGGGACTCACTCAAACATATACCCAGTTGGTATGTGAGAAATATTTTAAATATGCTTTGAACCCGTTCGCAGCATCACCTACCAGTACCTATGTTAGTGAAATAATCTTGGAAAACAGTTACTACCTCTGAACTGTTTGAAATATGTACTCCGTCAACATTCAAATTATGTAAATACATCTCAAAACCCGATTGCAGCGATACCTACTGTTTCAAATTGTGAATCCCAACTATCCAGGGACTCACTCAAACATATACCCAGTTGGTATGTGAGAAATATTTTAAATATGCTTTGAACCCGTTCGCAGCATCACCTACCAGTACCTATGTTAGTGAAATAATCTTGGAAAACAGTTACTACCTCTGAACTGTTTGAAATATGTACTCCGTCAACATTCAAATTATGCGAATTATCAGTAATTTTGGATTTTCCTAATTCTTTATTTATAATATGCCAGACAGTCTTGGTCTTATTACTAGATCCAAGAACTTTATTGCTTAAAAATTTAGCTTTAGCAGTTACACAGACACGCTTAAAAATTTTTGAATAATTTCTGACATATGCATGAAAGGATTCATTGCTAGTTAATGATCTCCTATAATACAGATCGTATAGTCTATCTCTACTTTTTTTAATTCCCAAGGTAGCCCATTCACTAAAACTATTTTTTTGTTTTACACTAATAACTTTTCTTGGGCAGTGTTTATTAAATTCAGTCCTTATGATGTCAAACAAGCCATCATAATCCTCATTTGGATCTTCTTTATTAAACATCTTCGTAGATAATCTTTCTACAATGTTGTAATTTAAATGATCTAATCTACTTTTGGATGTAAGTCTAGTTGTTTTCTTACAATTAACACTTTGTTTGTCACAATTTATTTTAACAAGTAGTCCTTTATGATCAGACCGTATCCCAGTAATAATACTACCGCCAATGGTTTCAAAATCAGGTCATTGCTTTCCTTATTATTACACCAGTTCGTTCTTGTGTAAATCACATGATGTTGAGTGTATATCAGTTTTGTTTTTCTCTTTATAATTAGTTCAAATATTAAGCACCTATGTTTTTTAATTGATTTGGAACGAGAAACTACTAATCCTGTAAAAATATTGCTAGCGACTAACCAGTCGCGCTGTATACTATATTCCTCAGAGTTTGATAAACATACTCCAGAATTGTTTTTGAAAAAATACTCCCAGCTCTGTATTATTTTATGGTTACGGTCTATGTACGCAATTTTGTCTATGCCAAATATTACAAATGCAAGTAAAATTTAATTACTAATTGTGCAATGTAGAATAACGTAAAACCAAAACACATTGTACAATACAAAACATTCAGTAAAGAAATAGTATTTTGTTATTGGATCTAAAGAGATAATATAAAAAATGTTAGACATGTAAATACAAAAGATAGTTATATAGACATGGAATGCTTTAATCCTGTCACACAATCTTATACTTCATAGGTTTTCAGTGTGCGTCCACAATCAAAGTGACTTATGATAGTAACATGAGTTTTTTTTATATCATAGGAGGCAAACGAACAGGGGCGTCACCTGATGTGAAGAGATCATCGCCGTCCATAGACACTAGCAACACCAAGGGAGTTGCAAGTGCGTTACCAGCCTGTGTTTGGGGGGAGGTGGAGGTTTACGGAAGAGAGGGTAGGGCAGGAGAGGTGGTCCTCCGGCGCTCGCTCTGACCGAACGAAACGCAACAATGCATTATAGATTTTTTTATATATCACAGGAGGCAATCGAACAGGTGGGTCACCTGATGTTAAGTGATCACAAATCCGTTGCCA
>MU158724.1:1089585-1181035 GCA_015888305.1 Antheraea pernyi | reverse complement strand
TTTTCTCAAATTTTCGTTCTTCCAACGTTGCTGGCTCTTATACTAAGGTGTCGCAAAAAAGTCTAGTTACATTAACTAATTTCTTTTCTTTCGTTATCCTGGAGAACCCCTTGCGTTTTATGGGTCAAAAAGTATCCTAAATGTAACCTTGTAATGTACAGATTTGGCTTTGTTACAGTTTTATTATAGTATAGATAAATAAATAAATCTTGTCACCTTTGTTTAGCAAACATTTTTTTATACAATGAAATAAATGTAACAACATAAGTGACAGTTTCGTCTACATAAATGTTTCATACGTGGTCGATAATTACGTACAGAAATGTCATGTAGGCGTAGCTCAGTTGTAACGTACGGGGCTTTATATGTTTCGACGGAGCCGACGGTTCGAATCACGGTGGTGGATTTTTTTTTGGTATTTTTTTTAAAGTAGGATATGGAAATATAGCTTCATTTTTTAGCTAATCTGTCTGCTATATATAGCACAAAGAAAATTTACCAAAATTCGTCAAGAATATCATGACCTACATTTTTTTTACTTTCTTTCGTTATCCTGGAGAACCCCTTGCGTTTTATGAGATAAAAAGTATCCTAAATGTAATCTCGTAACATTAGTTATCACTGTGCCAAGTTTCGTCAAAATCGGTTCAGTACTTTCAGAGTGATGCGCGTTCACAGGGACAGACAGACAGACAGACAAAAATTTTAAAAGGGTTATTTTTGGCTTCTATATCGACAACAAAGCCTACCCCCATAAAAAATTTCAAAAAATATTTAATGTACAGATTTGACCCTGCTACAGTTTTATTATAATATAGATTACAACTGGTGCATAATCTTAATTTCAATAATTTTTGCTGGAGTGAGTAATAATATAAATACGTCCTATGGTTAATATGTTTTTGTAGGTGGTAGACCCACGCTGAAGCTATTACTGGTTTCAGCATGAATGGGTCGGCTCACCCGGGGTAGTACCACTCTCTCATAGAAAACCGACGTGAAGTAACAGTGCTTGCATTGTTGCGTTTCTTTCGGTCAGCGAGAGCGCCGGAGACCCACATGCTCTCCCCTTTCCTGTCTTTCTTCTCTTCCTCTGTCCCCCCTCCCAAACACAGGTAGGCAACGCACTTGGGACTCTCCTCATGTTGTAAATATCTATGGATGGTGGTGATCACTTAACATCAGGTGACCCATCTGTTCGTTTGCCTCCAATGATATAAATTTAAAAAAATGGAATAATTAGACAGATTCTTTTACGATAGAAAAGTGTACTTAAAGATTCCGACAAGGGTCGGTGTGTGAAACTTTTCACCAGATATATCTCTATACACAAGAGAGCTCCAACGTGCATTACTGGTAGAGCTCAATGTACTATGGGAAACAGATATCCCTAAAGCACACGTAGCAAGACGGTGCTCAGATTTTAAGTAGTTGAAGTGGGAGAATACTAGCAATAGTCCTATATAACCTAATAGAATTAACTCAACCTAACCAGATTTTGGGCGGTCGAGAGTAAGTAAGTAAGTATATCGGCTCTGGTGCGTACTTACCAGATTTGAAAAGGTAGGGGCTCCTTAAACTTGTACTTAGGTTGCAAGCCCTATGTACCGTTCAGAGTTTCTCGCCCTACAATACAATGATCACCGCAAGATGAATCCATAGAATCCTAAGAATTGTATCTACATGGCCTATTTGAGTTTCCCCTATAAAAATCTCGCCCCAAGTGAAGAAAAATGCTAAATCGTTACCTGTACCACTCTACCTATTCCTACATCTAAATCCTACATACTACCTCTAGAACGGTATTTTGGTAACTTTTCTTAAGGAGTTCAGGTTTTAATTTAGCATAACATTATATTTCATAGATGTGCTACTGGTATTATCTATAGAGCTACCATGAACTGTATATAGTTTAAAAGTAGGATGACCTATAAAAATACTATAACAATTCGACGTGCATAAACCAAATTCTATACAAATACAATCTCTCGTAGACACCGAGTTTCGTTGTACGATGAAATTGTTCTTTTCAACTCCCCGTATAGTATGTGTTGTGTAAGTCAAAAGAGGAAGGGAATTACATACTGATGCATTATTTTTATCCGACAGAAAAGAAGGGAACAATATTTTAAGAGTGTATGTATATTTCTTTAGTACTTTGTTTAGCATTTTGTGGCCTAAATAGCTAGATGGAGTTTAATATACGTGATCGCTTGAGATTCTTTTTAACTTTACAAATGACATAGGTTATAATATTTACGTATGATGTTTGTAAATAATAATTGTTTTACTATATCACTACATATTGTAAAACAAGTCCTTTACCGAGTCTTTTCTGTCTGTCTGTCTGTTCACGATAAACTCAAAAACTACTAAACGGATTTTCATTTTCAACCTCTAGATATAGTGATTTATGAGGAAGGTGGAGGTATATAACTTGTCCCGGTTTTCTTTATTATTATCAGAGCAGGACAACGTCCGACAGGCCCACTAGTAATAAATAATACCGTCTTCAAAATAAAATTACTCTTTAAGAGTTCAGTAGTACGAGTTGATCATAGTTAGGTGCCTATCTAGTCGCAGACTATCATAAAACTAGCAATATCTTAATCACTAAGCATATATACATAGATTTTGAGAAATTCTCTGGTGTAGCTTTTGAATCCAAGATCCATAATGGAGAAATAAATAAAATAGGACCTACTTGAAAATATAAAGAATATAACTATATATATATCTGTCACTATGTCTTATTGTAAAAATATGTTATGAATTATACTATGAATGATGAAAAGAAAAACCAGATCGAGTTTCTTGCCAGTTTTTTGGATGAATGCGTTGTTTTCTTTCCGGTGGTAGTTTTGACGTTCAAAAGTGCCATCTCAGGACCTAAATTAAGTTAAGTATTTTTGATTCGATTTGATCCCCTTTCCAATAAAAAATATTTTGTAAATCGCTTTGTAAATGACGAAACTCTGCGGTAACAAACATTGTAAAAAATACAACTGAACTAAAATTCTCCCTTTTGAACTGGGTAAAAAAAATACCATGGAGCGGATAAAAATAAGGCACATACTAATACTAAACTGAAAATCTCTTTCATTTCTAAATATCTTCGCTCATGTTATAATCCTAAATATAAATTTAAGACAATTGCAGATCATAATAAATTGGTCTATCTCGAATAGCCAAGGCAACCATATAAAATAGACTCACCGAATGCATAACTCAAGAGCTTCTGACTGTTCCGAACACAACGTGATACGTATGGCTTATACTAATACTTTTGAAACAAAAAAATCGCCCCCCACTCGTAACTCGAACCGCGGTACATATCTCTCGCATGTTTCGCTCCGTACGTGTACAAGAATGTATGATCGCGAACTATCTCGCAAGTAAACGATCTCATTCAACGTCGTTTACCGACTACATATATGCGAACAGTTTCTATCTATACGCTCATTTGACTTATGTTATTGTTATGAGAGTTTGTTACGCGTGACGTCACAAAATATAAACGAAATATGTTTTTTTTTTCATAACGTCTGTATTTCAGAGACTCGTGGAATTTGTAAATTCAAAGAATTTGACTGTAATGCTGATTGAAAACGAATTTAGTAAAGAGTAAGCGAGACAGGTATGGTTACTTCAGACTTATGTTCACGGCGATAAGTAATAGTTGGTAAGAAAACCAAAATTTATTTATTAATTACCTGAAGTATTTTGTATATTCAATTTAATAAATCAAATTTATTTACGTATTGCACTTTAAATTATATCTATGTTTATTATATACTTAATTTAAAAAAATAAGGTGCGTCGTAAATATACATGATAGAAGTGACACTTATGTATTACAGGGAAAATTTTTAATAAGAAAAAATAACAAAAGACAATATCACGCGGTGTCCCCATGCGGTCACCTATTCAAGTACTGACCGTGCCCGACGTTGCTTATAAAACTTCAGTGTTCTGTCGAGAACCGGTGTTTTCAACACTCTACCCGACACAGTGTTTACCCCCACCGCTTTTCGTCACACAAAAATGTGAGAATGTCAAAGCCCTCCCATAAGAAGTTTAACCAATCAATCGACGATAATAATCGATGGATACTTTATGTAGCCATACGGATAAATATAAAAGTCTTCAAATAAAAAAAACGAGTGTGCTTTAGACAACTGCTTTAGACTGATATAAAACTTATTTCTATCTATATGTATGTATATACGTATAATATATACATGTATATACATATATATTTTTTTTACAAATATTTAAATTTTCATTGATAATACGAAAAGTAACTCTCTTTCTTTCTATCTTTATTAACTTATATCTCTCTTTCAACTTCCGTTCGCCTCGTTCGATCACATTTTTCGTAACGCTCTCATCACGCATTCACCAGCTTACTCCTCAAGTCAAGCGTGCGTAAAGAAGTTATACTTCAAAAAAACTTCAAATAAAAAACATACACGTAGTATGTTAATTAAAACCACACTTAACAAGCGAACAAACAAACCAAAAATGAACTCTCAGTAGCCGGAACCTTTGCCGCCGCAAACCATACCAAACGAGTTTGAAATCAAAACTAGTGAACGCGAGCGCGCTTTGATGTGGGAACGAAATATATCAAGTTACGCTGTATCTCGTATTCATATAATGCCACGGCTGAGGGCTCGTGAAATTTTCATGTTAGCAAAGAGATAAAAAAATACACGAGTTATGACTTTTACAATTCCCGTATAAAATTATTTACGTCAAATGAAACTAGAATGTACGTAGCTATTTTTTATGACGTGACAACGTCTTATAAATCGATTAACGCCGGTTCCACGCACGAAGAAGCACGACTCACTGTCACGTTACGGCTGAGCGCTCGGTGCAAGCGAGAGCGCGGACTAAGCGTTGGAGAGGCGCAATCGGCTTAAGCGTTTGGCTTGTGACGCATCTATCTCTTTTCCACTCCATCGGCCGATGCGTCCAATAAACCGACTCTACAGACAACCAATTTTTTTTCGCTTTAATTTCGCTATAAGAAGTTAATGCTTTTTAGTTATTTCCATTGAATATGAATTTTGGAGTTTCATAATTATGGTCTTATGTTCAGTAAACTAACATCAGCTTTCATCGTATCTCGAGCAATAGATTTTACAATAGTTGTCAATTGACTATCAGTGATGCGTTACAAATTTCTTGACTTATTAAAATTTCATAATTTGTGAAGTGAAATTATTAACATTATTTTAGTTTTCCCATCTATTGGCACTTCGAGCAATAATTTTTATAGAGTCTATTTATGAATCAAACACATATATGATGTGTTGCACAAGCTCAATACAACATATCAATATTAAAACAATCTATAGACGCAATAACGGCACGAGAATATCGAGATTATAGGTGACGCATCACGAGCTTGTCGAGGTCATTGATAACGCGATATCATAAGTTTTTCCCCTGCCAATTTTTTTTAAATCGCTCAATGCGGCTAAGGAAATTTTCACTTCAAAAAATATATATTAGTTTTGAATGTGTTTCCATTCAGTTACTGTATGTACCAAGTCATTATATGTTGGTCTGAGAACCGTTTGAATTAGGTTAAACTGTAGTGATACGTATGGAGCTTTAATAAAAGAAAAATAATACGGCATCCTTGAAGAGGATTTTACGTAAAACATAAATGTAAGTGCTCGACCGCGTTTCTACAATATGATACAATGTACATAAAAAACATATAGCGAATGACTCACCGACTGGGCTCTCTTCATTCCAAAATGAATCGTCCAGTGTGTAGTCGGCTTCTGGAACAAATACACGTTTTGTTCATGAACATGTTTTATTATTAATATGTGGCATTCGTGACTGAAATATTCAATAGCTCTATGACTTCAATTATGCAGAGCGTTCAGTAAAGGAAAACTTTTTGATAAAATCATAGAAAAGCAATAGGGCTTCTTCTAATAACATTCTGGCTGGTTACAAGTTGAAAATATACCGCCATGTATCCTTAGGTGTATTCCGGGAGCTACAATTGAGAGCTTCAAATTTAACATTTCTATCACTTTAGACCACATTTCATAATTTAGAGGTTTTATCATTTGACCAGAATTTCATCTGATTTTAAATGACAATATAGTTCAAGATTGTAAATACGTTAAACCTATAGTTTTGGGGCAAAAATAGTTTGAGGGTTTATTTTTTTTACACATTTATATATAATTGGTAAATTCGGTGATGATCGATCACTTGTCCGGAACCAGCTCTCTCTCGTTCGTTAACACTACAGACGCGGCGCGACGGTATGAAATTTTATTTGTTTTTGTGTGTGCATTTTGAAAAGGCTTATCAGATAAGTGAACCTTTATCTCGGTTATCAAGAAATACTTTCAACAATTATTTTATTCCTTAACAATTACTTATAATTCCAGCCAATTTATACGATCCACTTGCCTTGGTTAGGTACCTGTTTGGATGTGGTGGTTGCTACCCCATAGAGAGACTGGCTTACCAGTGCAACTGCCCGACACACCCATAGATGCTTAGTGACAGATTTTCAGCTTAAGGTTGGTAGTTACCCAGGCTTATATAAGTCCTACCTCGATACTATGGTCTCATGACATTGATTTTCCTTCACTGAATGCCTTAGGTCATTCGCAAGGAATCGAATATACGTCTCAATAGATGCAGTGTTTAAATATGCAAAATACTAAGCGATAGTCGCATCAAAATCGTCAATTGATGTCAATGTGAGATTATTGACGCCTATAAAGTATATACGTATCGTAAATCTGGAATTCTAGATACCATTTATACATAAATCGAATAGAAAATATACAAGTTCATTAAATACCTGTTACCCAACTACCTACGATCCCAATAACTACAATGAACTTCGTAGTAAACACAATTTATGGCCCGTTGTAAAGCGACGAGAAATAGCAGATATCATATACCTCCTCAAAATTACTTTTAACAACGTTGATTGTCCCGAAGTTATGTATTACTGTCCCGACCGAGCATCTACGTTCAAAGCTCCCTCTATCGTTGCTCACCATTTTCACTAATTACTGGCAGATTTCATATTTATGGCAAACTAGTCACTCCTTGAACGGTATGAGCGTTATAAGTAAAACGACAACGTTTTTAAATAGCAAGTCCTTTGATGAAATCGGTTGGAAACAATAATAGACTATTACAATTCTGAATATTGACATAACTTGACATAGTGCTTAAAATTTCTATGACACTTAGCGAAAGTATTGCCCGTGCGCTTCCAATAGCTTTCACTATTTTTGGCACTACAATTAATACATTGTTACAAGATATTTTTCATGTAAAAACATTGACCTTATTCTTTCCTTACACGTTATGTAAGGTAAATTCTGTCTGTCTCTCTAACAATCTTCGTTTTATGTAGAAGTGATATCAATAAATTAGTATCAGATAGAAGTAGCCACGAAATATAACATGAACTGGTTTCACTTTTTCGCAAAGTACCACCTTCATCAATCATATTTCTGTACGAAGAGGAATTAGTTCCAGTGTAGCTTTAAATTTATCACAGTACAAAAGAGTATAGAAAAGTCATTAATCATGCAAAAAAGATACAATTATTAACGATACTACCACGAATATGTGACAATGGGCACGTTTCATGCAACGACTGGTTTTTATGGTATTCATCGCTCGTCGCGCTCGGCTATTGTTATTCTAATTACCTCGTTAGCCGCCGTTGGGTACGAAACAAAGGGGTAAAATTTATTTATTTTAAATACCTCGCAATATCAATTACGGTCCGTGACTAGACTTAAAAAAAATCCACGCTCATTGAAACGCACTAGGCGTTTGTGAAAAATTGTGGTCCAAATAATTTACAAAATCTCAGCGATTACGGTTTATAAAAAAAAATACTGTTCACAGTGGATACGTAAAATCTATATTAACATAAGCAAAGCAGCGGGCAAAACCTAGTATATAATAATAACAAGATCAGCCTGTAAAAGGTCCCACCGTTGAGACAAAAATCCTTCCCTTGGCATAGATAGAAAATATTAAAATAAGCAGACAAATATAAAAACCTATTAATTTCACTAACTCAAGTACATTATAATAATTAATAGTAAAGTAAAAAAAATATATTTCAGCTTTGTGGACCCCTTTTCGTATAAAGGCCTCCTCTAGAGAATATAGGGCTTCGGCATTTTTTGTGATATCTACCTCCCCAGAGAAAATATCATCACTAAGTATTAATTAAAATAGCTTAGATTGAATAATAGCTAACTATGGTATCTTTTTTTTTGCAATCAATTTTCTACATTATTACTGCCAATATCGCGTAGATAAATAATATTATAAGCGTATTGTGATTGTGGGGAGTAAGGGGTGTCGAATAACATCATAAGACTTGAGACACCCAAGACAACCTCACCTGCACGTGGTGCTCGTCTGCTGAGTAACGAACGAGGCAATGAGGAAAGCGGGGTGGTAGGTTTTACAGCCTGACTGTGTCGCAACCGCCATGTATGTGGCGAAAAAGCCCGTCATAGTGATTTGCTTCTGCGGGTCGCGTTTTGGGATCAGCCTGTGCATATCCAGCTTTTCGCAGGACAGCGGCGACCGGCGATGAATGGTGTCACTCAGTGGTTACCATTGTTTTTGGGTTGTACTGTGCTTACTATTAGGCATAGTGCAGTCATTTTTCAGTGCTACAATAAAAAAAAAGCTTTAATTACGAATCTAACAAGATGGTGGCTCCCTTGTTAGAACTTTCACTTGGGCACACTAATGTTAATAATGGTTAATATTCCATTAACCGAACTATATTACGTAAAACATCACCAATATTACATGAATCTATACTACTATTATAAAGCTGATGAGTTTGTTTGCTTTAACGCGCTAATTTTAGGAACTACTGGTCCGAATAAAAAAAATCTTTCAGTGTTAGATAGCTCATTTATTGATGAAGGTTACACATGTGTTAACCAATAAGAGCGGAGAACCAATGAAGAATGTTTGATAATCGTTTTTTTTTTCTTTTGAGAGCTTTCGCTGCGTGTTAGATTTAGCCCATACTAACTATACCACATGCACGAAATCGCAGGGAAAAGTTAGTTAAATAAAAAATCCACTAGGTAAGAGACTAAGATCCCACCAAAAACTACAACAATGTTTTTTTTAACTTTATTTTTGGCAACCAATCTTTTAGATTATTACTGCCATTGTCAAGTAGTTAATAGTATTACATGTTCTTCTTCTATTCCATTTTCGGCAATCAGTCTTCTAGTAGACTATTGCTGCCATTGTCAAGTGAGTATTGATATTATAAGTTTCTTGATATAACTTCAGTGAATGCCATTGTGGAGTAGTTAATAGTATTTCAAGTTCTTCTTCCATTCCATTTTGGCAACCACTGTTCTAGTAGAGCATCTAACCAAGTGAGTATCGATATTACAAGTTTCTTGATATAATTTCAACGAACTAGATGGTAGTCAACTTGTTAGAACTTTCCATGGAATTTTTGTGGCATCTCAGAATTCATGGTCCGTGGTATTATCTTCCATTCACTTCACTTATGCACAATAAACAAACTATATTACATAAAACACCACCAACTTTACACAATATAGAGTCAAGTACCACAAGATTATGAATAAAAAATAAAATCCACTACATGACAGACCAAGATTCCGCCAAAAACTTCTACAACAATGTTATTTATAAGGAATTTAGATACTAAAAGATATATAAAATGCTTTCAAAAGACTCCACCGGGCAATCAAGACCTGTCATCACCCGTACTCACTTAGCGGCATGGCCTCCACACATAACACGTTATAACCTCTCTGTTATAAAGAGTCACCTCCTTAAAACAATATGATACAGAAAGTGCCTCCGTTAAGTTTTATAGCGCATTAAAAACGCGAGGGGTCGAAGTATTCCCACCGCAAAATGAAGCTAGAGAATCGGGTGAGAACTTTTTCAACTTTCTCTTTACGCAATACAATATTATTATTATTATTAATTTTATTATTATTACACCCCCTGTAGTAGAGTAATTGTGAGCGAGAAATTTAAGAAACAGCTAATTCTGTTTGTTGTTCTCCTGAGCAAATTGGATCGTTCTAGAAATTTTCATTTTTATATCTCGACCGCTGTTTACTTTTAGGATTACTTTACTAGATGCTGTAAGAGTTCTTTGGAGAGATAGATTATATAGAAATATAAATAGGTATACTCTTTAGTTTTAATTTTTTATAATCACACTATAACAATGTTACGAATTTTTTTTATAGATACTATAGACATGATTCTGACGAATGAAAATTCTAAAGTCACCGTTTTTAACCGAATTTCTTTTAACATAATAGAAGTCTAAGCTTTGAATTAAGCTTTAATTATTATTTTATACTAACTTAAAATAACTAAATATTCTTCTACGTCTATGGTGGAATTTATGAAAATATAGGTATAATTAGCGGTAGGATTTGAACGGACCTTACCGGGTTCTTGATTCAATTCTGGGCTGGATCTGCAATTCCACCACAATCACCACACAACATATACACTGTCGTTCCGGTAAATGTACGTAAATAGATAATCCGATGAATAACTGTATTTTGTACAGATTTTGCGTAATTGCGTGCGAGCACTTGAATCGTTAGCCGCATAGGTTAGACGTAGAAGAGAAAGAGGGCGGCGCGGGCGGCGATTTGCGTTCTTTTGGGAAGGGAAGGGATTGTATAAACTACATAGATAATAAATAGCGTGCGAAGGTATAGATAAAATATGCGGAATAAGAAAGAGGAAATAATACATATAGAAATTAAGAGATGGCGTTACCAGTCTATACATATAATAATAATGTAAATCTACTGTACGTGTATGTAATATACTCTTTAGATTGTTTCATTAAAATCAGTTCACTTTATCAAAAGTAATTGTAATTCTAATAACGACGCTACTTAAGTACGAGAGAAAAGTGTGAAAGTAAATAGACTTAAAGTTAATACACTCAGATGATTTTATTAGTCACTGTATTTTTATATTAGGTTTCACGTGGACGGAGTCGCGGGGTCCGCTAGTATATGTTTTTCACATTGGTGAGTGTTCTTGGAAGCCGAAAATTTCGATGAAGGAAAACATCGTGATCACAATATAGCATTATGAAAGGGCTTTTATTAAAATACGTCTGGGTACCTACCCTTAAATTAAAAATCCGGCATCAAGCAATTAGAGATATATTCCGGCAGCTACACCTGAGAGCCAATCTGTCATTAGGTTGAGCGTGTTTACTATCTTACACCACAACATCAAATGAGATTGCAGTCGAATGCTAAAACCTATAACGTAAAAGAAAAGTCTCAATAAAATGCATCGTAGTAAGAAAATTGCCACCAGTCCGTGATAAAACACTTCCGGTGTCCAATAGTTATGGCCGCCGCAATTCTCGTCCGAGTCTATGTTTGACTTGAAATAACCAATGAAGTGATTTCTCCAACGGACTGCTCTTTGAAGTAATATTGAAAATCTACTGTCAACTACTTGCGACTTTAGGCATTGTGTATTGTACACCATTTATATGTCCTCCGGGCACCACTAACGGCGACGCGGTCTAAGATTGTAAATACACTAACCGTAGAAGGGACTGGCACTCAAATACTGCTACTGGAACACGCCAATATGTGTTTGGCGATAGATTTTCAACTTGAGGGTATTGGCTAGCCAGGCGGAATTACGAAAAGTCCTTTGACCATACTATAGTTTCATCATCATATTTTGAAGCTCCGACTCGGTTGCAAAGATTCGAACCTACGTCCATCGACGCTGTATCCGAACACGCTATTAGAACCATCATTGTTTCGAAATTGCCTCCCTAGTACTAAATAAAAATTATAATAACCATCTGAAACGGCTAAGCCATACGACCCACAGTTCAGATTATTAACAATTAAACCACTCGTGCACCAAGCAAGCACTATCGAGCAAGATGGCGGATAAAATGCTGCTCGACGCTAAATATCACAAAACTTTCAGCGACGTGTAAAGTAGGGCAAGCGGTGTTATGCCCATACGCAGAAGAAAGTAAGCGACCGGATAACATTGTCTCTATATATAAAATGTGTTTTGGTACAAATAACAAAGTAGACGAAGTTTTAATTTAAACAATATAAATAATACTTTATAAGGTTGTAAGGCATGGCAATCATGTTTGGCTGGATTGCTACCAACATACACTGAGTCTAACACTCGTCATAGTAGTCCGCATAGCCCGTCACGTTCAGGAATTAACCAAGGCAAATGACTGCACGCGAGATAGGAACGGCTAACTATGGATTGTAAAAGCCTTGGTGGTTGTCGTCATTATCATTTACACTGTGATCATCAGTTACAGTGACGTAATTTTTCTCAAGTTATAGTAAAACAAAATATTACATTTAGATTTCGAACAAAACCAAAACGAAAAAGGAAAAATCTATACTCAAGATCCATCTATCGACTTTACTGTTACCGGTTTCTACAAGATTTTAAATTTTTCCTTTTTTATTCTAACATTTTTCCCTCCTAAAGTGTTCCTAATTAAAATTAATTGCTTTCGTGTAGCTTAATTGTTGAGTACGATGAACGTGGAGAATTAAATTGTGATTTTAATGGGGATGGCGAATTACTTTAATATTACGTGTATATTGGACGTACACATTACACACGTAGTAAGTTCAAGTACCATGTCAAGCGGGTCTTAATACATAAAGTCTTATAATAGGGTGGATGAATATGTGAACTATGGTGACATCTGGAAGCGACGCCTCTCTCTGTGCATCCACCAAAAATGAATGTAACTATATAAATATGTTGTGCTATGTTATGTATAATTAAAAGATAAACCAGATCGGCATTTTTGGCGGTTCTTCGCGATGACTGTGTTGTTTTCCAAACCGGTGGTAGTTGTCACGTTCATAAGTGCCTTCTTAGGGCCTAAATTGAATAAATAAGTTTTGAGTTTGATTTTGACAATACAATTTTCATTTTGTGTGAATATATCCATATATAACGCACGTTCTACTTTACGTGATAGTGTTTAATCAAGATTTGTAACATCTATGCGAGTTTCAAAGGTGAAACTACCATCGCTAAATCTATTTCTGCCACAAAGCAACGATAATTACGCTGATCTACTTTGATCTAAAGGGCGAGGAATATTGAACTTACTATTTGAGTATATAAACTTATATTTAATTTATCAACCTTATCTACAATTTTATGTATACTAGTTTTAAAAAAGTCGAGGCAGTCATAAGGACTGCCTACACAAGTGAAATCTCAAAACAATGAAATAAATGTGTTTTCTTTTGAATTTTCATATGAATTATATTGTGAATGACAATATTTACATTTCAGAATATTTGTTTATTGAGATTATTGAGTGTACAAATGATGCATAAAAATGGTTTACTTAATCATTTATTGTAGTAATCAAATTTAATATTGAACAAATAAATTGACTCATTAGATTATAAAAAACATATCTTAATCAGAAATGAACGTATCCTATATCAACTCCTCCTATTATTTAAGTCAGTTACCCGGGACATAATAACGAATCAATTGATACTGTATTCATCAAAATCAGATAAATAGTTTAGGCGCTACGGAGGAACATACGTAAATCCAAACCATACAAACTAAAAATTGTACTGAAACAGAAACGCAAACATTGTTCCGCATTGAAGAAATATTATTAGAAGAGATCAAGTAACGAATCCCTTCGTATGCCGAATGAATATTTATACTCATGGACTATCATACCAAATGGAATAAATAATTCATTTTTTCGCCAACAATATAACATTATTTCGAAGGACGATTAAATGTATTAAATACAGAAATATAGCAGAAACAAACACGTTACATAAAATCATTACTTAAATTCATCTTAGTAAGCATATTATATAAGTATTTCAGTCATCGGTTATGTTAAGTTAGTGCGCGTATCTTAACTCTCAATACATCCCTGATAATTTAATTTATGCCCGCAAAAACTTAGATAAACTATATTTAATAAAATTCCGACACTTTTTTAATACTAGAAATAAAACACAAAACAACTACCCCATGTTTCAGGATCAGCAAGACCAGTGACAGTCATTAGGTATAATATATTTGATTCTATAATATTTCTCATAGCACCTTACCAATCTACCAGACAGTAAGTTCAAGTACCATGTCAAGCAGTTTTTACAGTCAAAATATTATTAAAGTGTAACTAATCGCTTGACCATTCATGCCTGAAAATGACCTCCCTCTATACATCTACTATAAATAATAATAATAAACTACCATAAACAATATCCTGTATGGTTTTAATAAAATAAAAAAAACATTAAGATTCTACTCGAAATAAATTCCTCGACAAACGAATTATTCATCGAACCGGAGATGTATTTTAACGTTCATAAATACCTTTTCAAGGACGAATTTGTATACATACAGTTTAAATTTACCCGAAACATAAGCCTGTCATTTGAAACAATAGCGATTCCATTAAGAGCTCTTTAATAAAATTATATAAATACATTATTTTATTGATTACTAGCTTGTGCAAGTGGCTTCGCTTTGACCTATCTCTTTGAAACAGTATTTTTTCTAAAAGTAAAAATACTCTAATCAATTTTCTGTTCTAATCAATTTTTCAGGAGGAACACATTATGCAAAATTTGAGAACGATCGGTCGCGTACCTCCGCGTAAAAGCGTTGCAAATAACGCACAGTCGCGTCTATAATATTACCTAGTTAAGGTAAGATGATTAAAATGTTATTATAAATCCCTTTTGTGTTGTTGATATATATAAGCTTTACTTAAAATAATTCTAGAAATTATCCGAAAAAAAACCTATAATAAATATATAAAAGTTATTTGAAACAGAAAACGTAATTAGAACCTTTAATAAATATCATAAATAAATACGTCATTTTCTTACGTCCGCCATTTTGTCTGCTCGCATCAAGCTCGACTTGACATCGCACTCCGTTCGGAAATCAAGTTACGATGTCCAATATTGATACAATTGTACCAACAAAACGAACCCAACATAACTACAGGAAGGTTGGTAATTCTATTTCTGGCCGATACTTCTTCGGCCGGCCCTTTTTACTCTGAAATACGAATAAATTTGATTGTAACACACAATTGATTCGGAATTTTTGTCATTTTTATGTCACTGACGAAGGTTTTTGGCGTTCAGAATCGTTACTTTTCTATTTTTATGGTAGTGTATATGACGTTTTCTCTATCAACTATAATATTAAAGTATACGATACGTAAAATAATACGGCTTACCATTATTTTTATTGTTAACTAGTTATTCGTTCTGACTTCGCATGGGCGCACTAATATGGCGTCAGAAGTTAGTAAATAATTTAGACCTATTTTTAGGCCTTTAATATTTGCATTTCATCAAAATCCTATTACTTAAGAATCTCCGAATAAACAATTTTTGAAGTGAAAAGTTCTTTAAGCATGTTGAAGGGTATTTTTGGCAGGAGATAAATTTATAATTTCGCGATGACATGTTAGTAAGCGTGACCGTATTGCGCTTGCACGGCTTACGTCAGATTAGCGACGTGTGGTTTTTGCAGTGGTTTTGCAGTGCATGATTTTTGCAGGTCATCATAGGTTTGATTGGTTAATAAACACTATAAGAATGTATTTAATTTCTGGCTACCAAGGCTCTGCCTAATTAAGTTATAGTAAATAAATTTTGAATTTTTGGATTATTGCTCCGTGTGCCAATAAATGTGAAAACCAGACAAATGTTAATCATTTCAATATTCAAATTATGAAATATAAATAATTCACACTATAATTAATTAAAAATTCAAAAGAGAACAGTTATTCCATGGTTTTGAGTTTTCACTCCTGTCGGCAATCCTTTATGACTGCCTCAACTTTTGTTTATTGCGGATATTTTTTAATTTGCCATATCTTTTAACGTAATTACTGAAATTATATGCTGTAAACGACATTTTAGTCCACATTAATTGACCAACGGGACTTAAATATTACATTAGGCAAAGATCAGTACTATATTGATTTAATGGCCTCGTAACTAATCAATTATTTGGAAAAGATAAAAATGGCTACTGTGGGTTATCCTTAGGAAGTAGACACATGCCATTGGGACGGTTTTATAGGCATTTTGAGATGTACAATTCCGTGCTTTTAATTACCTAATAATCTTTAACCAGTGTTCTCAATGTAAGTACCTGAACACTCATTACGATTTAATTACAATACATCAACTTTTCTCTACAATATGTAACCATAATATATATGTACCGGCCCGCGGCTACGTCCGCATAAAATTTCAATTATAAGCACAGTGATTAATAAAATGATGGGATTGTATGT
Organism: Antheraea pernyi; assembly: GCA_015888305.1. Lineage (NCBI taxonomy): Eukaryota > Metazoa > Arthropoda > Insecta > Lepidoptera > Saturniidae > Antheraea > Antheraea pernyi. The sequence continues at coordinate 1,164,627 of MU158724.1, read as the reverse complement.
TAAAACTCGACATCGACGATTTAATTGGCTTTACCATTTGTAAACGATTTTGAGACACAGCGTGACACTATAGCATCTAGTTGTTGCTCACACTGTATAATGTAGTATTTTGGTTCTCGGCACACGATTTGGTACTCAAAACAACTGCCAGATACTTGATTATTATTATTTAATTGGTATGTACGTCGACCAGACTAATTAACGAATGTAATCTTATAAATAAGTCGTTTACTACCGAATTTTAAAAGCACTATTAACGATTTCATTCAATAGCAAGTCTTAAATTACTGTATATAGTGTAAACCTTTCACAAGAAATTCTATAAATACTAAAGAAAATTGTATTAAAATCCGTTATGTAATATAGAAGAACTTAGGTAAAACACAGACAGACACAAAACACGACTTTGTTTTACGATATATATAGAATATTATTATATAGATTTTAATGAATACTTGTGGCCTTGGTATTCTATAACCTTGAGTAATAATCTATACATATAAATATAATAGAAGAAAGTATGTTGTTCGTCCGGTATAAATTCCGAAACGGTTGAACCGATTTTGATGAAATGACTACATGCTTTAAAAAAAAATTATCTTTCATATGTCCTCTGGGTAAATATGCTTTAGAACTAAAATTTCTATTGATATTTTTAATTATAATCTTGTTACAATTAAGAATATAGCAGAAACAATTCCATAAAGGTAAAACCGCGGCGACAGTGACACACATCAAGCCGCCATTTTGAAAGTTCGTCACACGCTCCCGCCGTCAAGTGGCGTGACACAAAATTATGTCTGTATTAGATTTATAATTGGCGCGTAAACGCCATACCTAATTTGTATTCATAGTGTTCGGTTCAAAACGGTACAGGAATTTCTAGTTAAACTGCAATCTATTTAATCTGCACCATATTAAACATCGGGTAAGGTTGTTACGAAGTTTTGAGAATTTTAAATGGAAAACGTTACTGCACATAACTGAGGTTCATTTATGTTATCTCGGATCTGTGAATTTACCTTTAAAAAATAGTGGTAACTAGTTTTATCACATTTTTACTAACCAACTTTCCGGTATGTGAGATTTTTAAGAGAAACTTGAGATTTTGTACATATATCTTTTAGTTAAACTATTAATGCTTTAATTATTTATTACTTGGATCATTTGATTTTCTCTTTAAATGTTATACATATTTTCATTGTTATTAAAACTCTACAATCATAAGATTTCCAAGACAATCTGTAAGTATCTAGAAACCTGCATGAGGTTTTAAATATTTTTGAGGTAAAGAAACATCATCTTATAACACTCGGTACGGTATTATTTGTACAATAATTATTTATTTAGGTTACAACATATTATTTTGTTTTTTCTATTGCACTTGCCCGATGCAGTAGAAATCAAAAATGCAAACGAAAACTGTTAATCCTATTATTGGTATCAACTCATGTATCACTCACTTATACAATTTCAGTGCGCAACTTTATTTCAATAATTCCTACATGAGATTAGCCATGTAGTTTCACTTGTAAATCGTCATCAGCCTGTAAGAGACCCACTGCAAGATTATAGGCCTCATCCGGAAATAAGGTATGGACATAATCACCACGCCAACCCCCGACGTTTTTTTTTATATCATAGGAGGCAAACGATCAGTCACCTGATGTTAAGTGATCACAACCGTCTATAGACACCTGCAACATCAGGGAAGTTGCAAGTGCATTGCCAGCCTGTGCTTTGGGGAGAGGGGAATAAGGAAAGAAGATTAAGGGAGAGGAGAGGAAGGAGGGGGAGGGATGGTAGGCTTCCGGCGCTCTCACTGACCGAAAGAAACGCAACAATACAGGCACTGTTACTTCACGTCGGTTTTCTGTGAGAGTGTAGTACTACCCCGGGCGAGCCGACCCATTCATGCTAAAATCAGTAATGGTTTACTACCACGCCACCTACGTATTGGTGATTTCAAACTTTGAGCAATCCATACTTGTATGTTTTTCGTAGTACTATATATTTTTAGTAGTACTATAAGAACATTTCTCTGGTTCAGGTTTCCTCACGATGTTTACCTTCACCGTCAGCCGATAGTGTTAACAATTTAAATTAGCAAATGTACGCGAATTCCGAAAAATTCGTTGGTATATACCGAGGTTTGTACCGTCCGGACAACGGAATTAAAAGTTTAAGTTAAAAAAAAAACTAAAACAGATTATAATAACCATTATGATACTAAATAATTAGTGTTGGTTATTGGTTCATATTCGTATCTAATAATGTATTTGCTGAATAAGCTTCATCACTAAACTTTTTGGAGGATTATTACAGAGTACGTTTTATAAAACTATCATGTTACACCATATTCCTACAACCACTAGCAGCACCTCTAGCGGATAAGCAAACAAAACTAATGAAACAAATGTGATAACAAAATATCACACACAACAATTGAAATCCAAATTTAGCAGCCAAGATATTGATCAGGTAAACAGAGAACTGACAGTGAGGCTCATCGCACAAAAGACAGCCACGTGGGCGGATCAACCTTGTGAACTCTCGGTACATTATTAGTTAATGCCACCGCGTTCACGAATTAACCCAATAATATATCCTTTCATACAATTTACTAGATAATCCAAATAGGTCAGTAGTAACGTGATTAAAGCGTTGTAAATAAATAAACTCGTTTGATCTTTTACCTATTTAACTTTGGGACTTTCATTATTTATGCAAAAGGGTCTCATGGTTCGTACGATCCCTAATTTTCTAATGTTATTTAGGAGTTTAAACTTCTGTTAGATACTAGTAAATTAATAGTATGTAATGAAATCAAACATCGTACTAGTATATATAAATATGTGTGCACAATAATAGGTTAGCATGGTATGGGCATGTCATGAGGAGAGATGAAAACCATGCAACTAGAAAAGTTTCAAGTAGAGGTCAACCGAAAAAGGCATGGATGGATTGTGTGAAAAATTATATGTGTATATAAGGTGTGAATACTGAGATGACATCTGACAGGGGAGAGTGGAAAAGGAAAACACATTGTGCCGACCCTACTTAGGTGGGATAAGGGTAAGAAGATAATGATGGTGTGCACAAACCGTGATATATGTCAGCAATCTCATTTGACGGCAACTTGCGAGCTAAAATACTAAATACGAACAAGAATTCTAAGTATAGAAAGAAGACCAAATAGTAATTTAGTACAGGTTAATAGTGGATAGTCATTAGTACAAACAGTAAGTTATTAGTCCAATAGCATGGTTTCGTAATCACACCGATATATCTTATGACTAGCTATTTTTAATTTAATTGTTATTATCTATTCTTACACAACTTTTAAATAAAAGCAAAAGTAGTGTTAGCTTTGCTATGTTCATACGTTATTGAATATTTTTCCAATTTTTTATTTATATTTGTACACACATTTGCCCTGTTCATATTGATGTATGTTCTGTTTTCTACATTTACTAGATTCCTTACTTATAAAGTTGCTGATTTTGAATTCAGGCTTGTGTGAAGATTGATATCTTTCATTCTATTTAAAACGCTAAATTCAAATTTAATTTTATAATATATCTTTCTCTTTCTGTAAAATTCTCTTTGATATCTCATATCTATGACAACGAAACGTTTGAAATTACTTAGTGTTTTCGAATGCAAGTTCCATCTTAACATCAACACAGCATATACGGTATACAATATCAACGAAGTATACAGCAGACCGACTACCGCAAATGAATCCACGGTGCATTAGTTTGACATTTCTGAAAATTCTTATCCCAATAATGAGTCCCGTGGCTAATCGGAGACGAAAGTTAATGACAATGACTTGAAAGCTAAATCATCACCACTCACGTCGGAATTATCAGTTGTTGAACAAGATTTAATGATATTTTGGTACAATTAAGGACTTCATTGTGAAGCCTCATGTACCTGTTTGTTTTGGCAGCAATACCGAAAAATTTGAAAAATTAAATTTGTATTATTTTGGCACTCTCCATACTGATGATCTTTTAATATACTCATCCACAACAGGCTTCTGTGGACTAAGCGTGTAAAATTTGATAAAAAATCCTCAGTATAAAAATAGGCAATCAAATACGTGATATATTTGAAATTCGTAATAAAGTAAAAAACATGAGTTCCCAGGGTTTGGAAATTAACCCACGCCCGTTGGTTAACCTGCTAACAAAGTAGTTTCGCAGCGAACTAGTTACAGTTTCTATAGCTTTTTGTGTTGGAATAGTACAAAGTTCTTTAAATTACTAGGCAATCTGTGTTTTTCATTATCAAATCTAACTTTTGTCAATTTTTACTATCAACGTATACTAAAATCTTTGATACTATCGATATTACTAGTAATTTCTGTGAATTCTATTCCATTCTACCATTCGCTAAAATACTAAATATTATAATTATGGATGCCTGATCGATATCTTGTAACCCGAGACACTTCATCATCATCACCCCGCTGCAGGGCAATAGGCCTGTCCCCAAAGGAGGTTATAGGCATTATAACCACGCCAGCCCAGGACATATTAGTTATTACTCAGGTCCAGGTTTCCTCGCCATATTTTCTTTCACCGTCAGCCGATAGTGTAGCCAATTGAAATTAGTAAACGTACGCGAATTCCGAAAAATACATTCGTATATACGGAGTTTGAAATTGCGAACATCAGATGGATATTCCACCGCTAAAATCACTAGACCACCACTAATTGTCTTGAAAAACTTAATTCACTATTTTCCATTAACTAGTATATGGAACTTACAGCAATATCTTTATCTTAATATCAGCACCGTACAATAAATAATATATATTATATATATATATATTGTGTAACCTCCGTTATATTATATCTATACTAATATTATAAAGCTGGAGGGTTTGTTTGTTTGGTTGAACGCGCTAATCTCAGGAACAGTCCCATTTGAAACATTCTTTCAGTGATAGATAGCTCATTTATCGAGGAAGGCTATATGCTATATATCATTACGCCAAGACCAATAGGAGCGGGACACCAATGAAGAATGTTTCAAAATCGTGTTTTTTTTCCTTTTCAGAGCCTCAGCTGAGTGTTAGTTTGCCTAAAGAAATTACTTCACGCGGACGAAGTCACGGGCAGAAGCTAGTCTATTAATATGAGCAATTTTGTGTACTTTTTCTGATGACATAGAAGAATTGTAAGTGTTAAATAAATCATACCTTCCAGATTCCTCTTTTCGTATGTCCATCTTTTCCCTTCATAGGTCGTGGTAGTCTAGGGAATTGACCGGTGGAATATCAATTCGATGTCCGCAGATTCAAATACGAGCATGTACCAAAGAATTTTTCGAAATTCGCGTACATTTAACAATTTAAATTGGTAACACTGTCGGCTGACGGTGAAAGAAAATATGGCGAGGAAACCTGGACCTGAGAAATAACTAATATGTCGTGGGCTGGCGTGGTGATAATGCCCATAACTTCATAACTTTTCACAATCAGTTAAAATTTTATAGTTTGATTTACATACAGATACTTCATTTTTATTATATGTATATATATAGATATGGGGAACCATAGAACTGTGGATTTCTCAGAGTTTGAAAGCACCAATACGTCGTGGGCTAGTGAAGCGATTATGCGCACATCTTCTTTCGGGAAGAGGCCTATGGCCCTGCAGTGGGTCTCTTACAGGCTGATGATAATAACTCCTCTCACACGGTTTTAAAAAAACCTTGAGTTTTAGAACCTTGGAGCGATGAAGGTAACTTACTAAATCCAATATACCAGGTCACGATCTTGAACTAAGGTTATCGAGTGAGCGGACAAAACCGAATATCATTATTATATAATGTATTACATCCTAAACTAACGTACAATGTAATATGTATATTATTCGAGTTCCCATACAAGTCGTACCCGAGCGAACGAGGCTTCAGAAACACTATTCCAGTTAGTAAGTTTTAATGAAACACCGTATTTCGCCCGGTGTACCCCAACAAAATCCAATTTAGAAACTGCTTACGACGACGACGGTTCAAATCATCCCTATTTCAATATACTATCACGATGATTGTGCCCCGTTGAAATTATTGGATAGTGAATTATGCACTTTATATTAATGAGGGTGTGAGTTACTTTTGCTCAGTCGGCCGGAGTTGATGCCGCGTCCGTATTCTGGTAAAACGATACTATTGATGAAAAATTACTTTACTTTACTAAAGAGAAAGTATCCATGGAATAAACTTTAGATAAATGATACCTAAGACCATAATATTGTAGCTCGAAGTAAAATTACACGATCAATACTTCTCGTTTTCCTAAGCATATCTCTAGATCTAATTGGTAATATATTACAATTCGATTACATGTCGACTTATCTCGAAGATAGGGTATTCGTTCGTAAGAGCTGCTCTAAAATGTATGAAATAATTAACAAATAAACTTTGCTATTCATTGTATTTACCTTGGTATATATAATATAAGTATATATAAACTGATAGAGGTGTGTGTGCGTCACACAACAAGTACCGGATGTATTTAGATCAATTTATGTCTAGTATTACTCTTGGCTCTAGTCTAAAAAATATCACAATACCTTCATTTAAAATAATTGTTGAAGTTTAAAAAAAAACTGCTATTTTTATGAGCACTAGAAAACTTAAAAAAAATTTGTAAGCAAAGTATAAAATTAAACTTTGCATACCTAATCTCATATTATTATTGGTTATTTAGTTACTTAAGTAATTCATTTTTAGATATTTAGAGCTTTGTGTAAGATGTTGGGTTGGGGTGTAAGGGGTGTCGAATAACATCTAAGACTTTAGACACTCAAGCCAACCTCACCTGAGCGTGGTGCACCCTGCTGAATAACGAACGAGGCAATGGCGTAAGCGGGGTGGTAGGGTTCTACAGTCTGACTGGGTCGCAACCACCATGTATATGGCGAAAAAGCCCGTCATAATGATTCGCTTCTGTGGGTCGCGTTTCGGGATCAGCCTATGCATATCCAGTTTTTCGCAGACCGGCATGACAGCGGCGACCGGCTATGGATAGTGTGTCACTCGGTGGTCGCCATTGTTTTTGGTTTGTCCTGTGTTTACCACCAGACACATAACAGTCATTTTGCCGAGCTACAATAAAAAAAAGCTTAGGGCCGTTCAATTATTCCGTAGGCCACCTTCTCCCCCTGGCCAGCAAAAGTAAGCAATGCTCTTACCAACTCCCTATGCTTACATATTCATTTATATAAGTATGTTATGGTTTCCTTATTGATTCACAGCTAGCAGTTAACCAGTCTATAAATAAGGAATGTATAGTCTATAAGAGAATCAACCTATAGTGATTCGTTACTAGAGCGGGGCGATGGTAGCCCAATGGTTAAAACCTCCTAACATTTTAGGCCTAGATATCCAGATCCTCCATCCCTCACGTCATCAAAAATAAGCAAATCAAAGACTCACCCACCCCACTTTGGTGCTTACGTAATACTTGAATAGCTAAATAACATATAAAAAAAACTGTATATGTAATACAGTGTATGTATAAACATATACAGAATACGGACGTGATTGGTCAGCGGAATTAGAACGGCTTTCATAATAATCCGCCCTAGTGTTATGATAATGAGAGAGATAATGGTATTAACGTTATTACATATTCAGCTTATCTCTAGAAAGGCCATTTCACAGCTAAAATATATCACCAATTAAATAACACTTAATGCCGGCTAGTAAAAGGTTTTAGTGATGAGCAAAGACCCTTTCCCAAAGAAGATATGAAGTTGAAGGGCAGAAACCTACACTCCCTCAATTTCGAAGTAGTATTAGTAGTAGTAATTAACGTAGTAGTTATTATGAAAGTTATATATGTTAAAAAGATGTACCCAATCGAGTTTCTTGCCGGTTCTTCTCGGTGACTGGGTTGTTTTCCGAACCGGTGGTAGTTTTGACGTTCATAAGCGCCTTATTAGGGCCTAAACTGAATAAAGTATTTTTGATTTGATTTGATTTGATCCTTGGAAGTTATTAATAACATATAAGATATAGAATCAGAATAAATTCAATGTAAAAAATTACAAAGATACGAGTGTGAGTTCACACGTGATAAAAGTGAAATTCTAATTCATTTTTAAGAGAATGAGATGAATACACTATGGAGGTGGTGAACGTTAGTCTTCGGCATTATTTTTTATTATTTTAATATATATTAACAAAGTCATTAATACACAAACCGGCATAATCTTTAAAAGTGTACGGAAATCACTTCGAGCAAGAACTTTAATTAGGCTAAATTACAAAATGTCTTAATTGTTATTACTACTAAACTATTATTGGTTCTAATTTTTATTCTAAATTTGTATTTTTTTGTTTCATTTACGTTAGGTATAGGTTTAATTTAATTTCATGGATGAAAGAACGACTTTAAATTTAGTTTGAATACGAATTTCCGCCTGCTGCCTTTGTGATTTTTTTTCAGTTTCTTTAAAATAAATTCCTAGTTGTTATACATCGTTTGAGAGTTAAGAAAATGGTTATGTTTTAAAATAATCTACAAGCAGAGTTTCATAACATTTGTTTTTTTTAAGCCAATTTGGTGGAAAAAAAAATCTAAAAATATTGGAATAATGTCGTCTTTTGTCTTGCATTTTTAAATTGGGTCCGACAATTGTTGTTTTAATATTGATAAATAACCAGTGTTTAATCGCTTTTATAAATCAGAAGAAAAAATAAGATTTCAATCGATACTTTTTTTTTATAATTTTTTGTTGCTGCATTTTTTACTTATTTTGAAAAAAGCTATAAAACATGATAACTCATTACTTGTTCACTTTTTCATAATGCATATAGGCTGTAAAATTAACACAAATAATCACCTTATCACCTCCTAACGGGAATACGTCGAATTAGCAATAGCCCTGGATATAAACTGGCGGGCCCGGTGGACGTTGTCCTGCCCTGATAATCCTAAATAAAAAAATCCTACAACCAGGCCGCAGCGCCAGCTACCAGGCTCAATAATCAATCTTAACCATTCTTAAATCCACCTGTATATAAACATTTTTTTAATCAAAATCTGTCCAGTGGTTCAGGAACAATTTAGTCACATACACGCGTACACAAGAATTACATATATAAACATAAAAATAAATATTATGTAACTAAGAATAAATTATATCGTAGATTAGATAGAATATCTAGTGTCTTATTCACATTTTATTGTTACAACACGGGAAATATATCCTTTACATATTCCGTTTCTAAGAAAGATCAGATAATTGCGTATGAAGTAACACTATATAATACAAAAATAATGGCCGATTTGTCACTAGAATATTCTAGACACACGAACGGATATGTTTATTATAATATATAATCATTAGTTTCTTATGACGTTTACTCGTATTTTACGACTTCTAGACGGATATTAGATAGCTAGCAGCTGCTCGTGGTTTTATCTGCTTTTGTGACCGCTATAAATAAAGTTTTCTTCGTCTAGCTCTAACGGTTTAAAAAAAACCTAAAATAATGACTGGTATTTGTGTATATAGCATATACCTCTCAAGTACAACAGTGTGAATATAATCTAGACACTTTGTTATAAAACCTAACACTATTACCCACAAAACTGTTACTGGTCCTCCTGAAACATAGAACGATCAATTTGTCATTGTTTCTAGTGTTTAAATTATACCGGTCTGTTACTAGTGCGCGGTTTCTGAGTCACATTTATCTGTTCAATAGCGTTATTGGTTCGATAATTTGTCAAATTGGGTTTCTAAACACACAGTCATACGATAAACCTCCGTTAAACTTAACTCGCCAGTCTGTGTGTTTATCCATTCGATAAGTTTTATGACATTTTAGATAGTTTTTAATATCTTGACAATGATATGTCATTGACGAACACCTAACGGATTGAAAAGTTTTGTATCTAAAATAACTAAATTTAAGTTAATAATTATAAAATAAAATTCTCCAAAGTATTTTTTAATCGTAATATTACTACTATAAGTTAAAATAATAAAACTAATTTATAACACTCTTACTCTTTCTCATAAAGAGCCATTTAGTGAACTAGTTTTGAGTTTCATAGTTATTTAACGACTCGTCGTGTACTCAGAAACGTATTGACAGTTTATCTTATGGGTAACTTTATTGAGTCAATAACTAATAACAGTTTAACCAAGTACCTCGGAAATCGGGCATAGATGCAGTGAATTTACATGTTAGTGCTTTTTTCAGTGTAAACTAGGATTAAAACATTAATTTACTCAACTGCGAAGAAATAAATCATTATAGCCAACGCGGAATCTATTGAAAGGTCGGCCGTCTAAAATGGAGGTGAGTTTTCCACGAAATCCAAACAATACCAATCCAGGAGCAGGTAACAAATCATCTCACACCCCAGCGTCCCACAGCCACGTGCCCGCCAATATCCTAACTGGAAACATAACCCTTTCACGTACGTATTATAAAGCTTCAGTATAATTACAAAAACGTGTCAAATTTTTTATATACATTTTCAGGGTACGTGTCCTTTGAATTTTTCAAAGACCGTGGATAAAATTCATTTTGCCACGAGGAACCGAAGTTAAGGGCTGTCGAATATAAACATAACCTAGTCGGGTTTTAATGTCACCCTTGTTAATAAAACATTTTAGGTAGCAATTTACACTAGCGCTTTTAAAACGCGTGGTAAATAAAACAATACCGAAACCCGGCTTTAGTTGGATACAGTCGCCGGAACAGAAACACCGCTTATTTGTACAGTGTAACAAAACATCGGCAGTGTATTTAAGAACTACAAACCAGCCTGGAAGCCTCTAAAAGCTGGATATACATAGGCTGATCCCAGAAAACAACTCGCCTTAGACATATACATAGATGTATGTGCAATATTAGTATGTAGCCAGCTGTTATAAGGTGTATCAACATGTGAACGATGGTGACGTCTGGAAGCGACGCTTCTCTCTGTGTGCATCTATTCAAAATAAATGTAAAAATATATATCGTGAAAAGATAAACCAGATCGAGCTTTTGCCCATTTTTCTCAATGACTGGGTTTTTTTTTCGAACCAGCGGTAACTTTGACGTTCATAAGCGTCTCCTCAGGGTCTAACTTGAATTAAGTATATTTTGATTTTGAGCGAAGAATCTCCTAAATCCTCTGTGAATAAGGATTTGACAACCCTAGGCAATTTATCGAGAAGTTCTTTCTTCCATTATATATTCTTCAATAGAAACCAAACCACAAAGGATGACGTAACCAAGTAACGATCAGATTTTTTTTCCAATGACTCTTTTTAATTTTCTAATAATCAACGACTCGCAAGAACGGTAGCTAATGAATGTGATTCGCAAAAATAAATAGACAGCGGACCTTCTTCTTCTTCTTTAATTTAAGTGTGCCGTGTTTCACTGTGCCGGTTTAAGTTGCCGTGTGTAACTAATACAAAATTCCGCCAATATCATATAGATACAGCTGTCTCTAGTAGGAGTTTTTGGTCTGTTATGTAGTGGATTTTATATTTTATTCATAATCTTGTGTTACTTGACTCTATATTGTGTAAAATTGGTGGTGTTTTATGTAATATAGTTTGTTTATTGTGCATAAGTGAAGTGAATGGAAAATAATACCACGGGCCATGAATTCTAAAATGCCACAAAATCTCCATGAAAAGTTCTAACAAGAGAGCCACCATCTTGTTGGAACGTTTAATTAACTACTCGACAATAGAAAATAAAAAAATACTCTGGGTGAGAGAAACGAAATAATTCAGACAAAGAAGATGGTACGCTACTATTAACAAGGAGATTGAGATAAAAAGATGGATAAACGAATATGTACGAAATATTATATAGAATATTTGGCGCTTTTTTTCTTTTTTTTTCATTGTAGCACGTAAAAGTGACTGTACTATCGCTGATAGTAAGCATAGTACAATCTAAAAACAATGGCAACCACCGAGAGACAACCTATCCACCGGCGGTCGCCACTGTCATGCCGGCGTGCGTAAGTATCTCTTCACGTTACGCTTGAAGGACATCATGTCATAGGAAGGAGGGAACATACTGGCCGGGAGACTGTTCCACAGCTTCACGGTACGGCAAAGATATAACGTTGCAAACTTTTTAGTTCGCGCCTAGATACAATTTATTGTAAAACTGTGGCTCCCAAGCCCAATGCGCGTGGTTCGGTTATAGAAAGGGGAGAAAGGCCTATCAAAGGCCTTGGCAATAACAAGACTAACCGCTAGGGCCTCTCCGTGCTTGCCAAATGCCTCCCCCCAGCGGTGCAGTACGTAAGGTAGAAGGTTTTGATCGTTTGATCGGTTTTGGCGAAAACTATATTGCCGATCATTAATAAGCGAGTGATCCTCCAAATAACGAACAAACTGGGTGTTGATGATACGTTCCATGATCTTGCACAACACTGAGTTTACGGCAATTGGACGGTAGCTGTTCGGGTCCGCCTTCTTGGGAATCGGTTGAACATTGGCCTCTTTCCAAGCCCGGGGTACGACACCAAAGACGTAAGGCAGGCGGTATAAGCGCGTAAGTGTTGGAGTCAACTCGTCTGCACATTTTTTTACAACAATCACTCGGATACTATCCGGGCCACTAGCCTTCTGAACATCGAGTGATCGTAGTTGTTTTAGTACGTCACGTTGCCTGAATCGTAATTCCGGCATGGTGTCACCGCAGCAAGGCGGTATAGTAGGCGGTTGAGCGTTTAGATCATCGAGGCAGGAATTATCCGCAAAGAGATTGCCTAATAGTATCGCTTTCTCCTGCGACTCATAGGCCAGAGCCTCATCAGGGTACCACAGTGACGGCAACGTTGGACGACAAAAATTGGCTTGCACAGCTTTGGTCAGAATTCAGTAGACTCGATTGTTAGTCGGGTGAATTTGGAGTTCATGACCTAAGCGTGCAATGCGCTGTAACTACTGACGAGTAGTGCCAGACTTTGCGCTTAATTTTTACACTGAATGGAGGTGTAGCGAGTGATACAGACGATACGACAAGGCAGTGATCCGATGTGCCCAAAAGTGAATCAACTGACACATCATACCCAGTTGGATGGCTCGTTAACAGAAGGTCCAGCAAAGAGGGCGTATGAGCTGTGATATCAGAAGTCCGGGTGTGTTGGATTACTAGTGCCTTATGCCTTTATATTAACTTGAACACGGAAGAAAAACGGTTAAAGAATACATAAGAACGACTTATATCGACAACTTCAGAATTCGCAGTATGGAATAATTCCTTCGCTTGTCCTATTGGACGAATATTATTACTACTGTCTCTGGCAGATAGTGTCATAAATGAAGGAGATCGATTAAAAAATGTAATTAGAAAAAGAACATAATTAGTTTGTGTTCATATTGAGTTATTGTATGTCTTCCACGGCAAATCATTAAAAAAAACGAATAAAGAAAATTAGTTGAGAAACAGAGGAGAAAAATGCACTAACAATTTAACGACAGTACAATGCTGCTATATATATATATATAGATCTATGCCTATGGACATACAACTATCTTCCTACGAGTCTATCTACAGAAAAAGTTCACATTTTAAATTATACTATGATTGATTTTAAAAAAAGTTAAAAATAGAAGAATTATATATTGAAGGTCAGAAGTTGTTAACTTTCAGGATTATTGCGAGAGACCGTAGGTAATCATCCGGCAAATGTAATAAAATCGTCAAGTAAAACCAACTTCTTTAGCAATATCGCACGGTCGAAGTGTGATTCGAGTGTAAAATTATCGTCTGTCAAATCGCCGTAACGTCCTCCAAACGCCCTAAAGCCGTAAAAAATAATAAACCTCTGTCCACATTGGTTGGGAGATAGCGTTTTTTTCTCGTTCGCTAATCAAACGCCGGGTCACGCGATCTGGCGTGTTGGGGCGCGGTGTAATCACGTACTTACGCTTAACAAGATAGCGACACGCGAGAATTTTACGCGTTCGATGTGCGGCCACAGGGTACGCGAGTTATTACCAATAATGGTTAAGTTCTATTTCATTATAGAGAGGTTTTAAGGCATAGTTTTGTCAAACAAGAATATAAATTTTAAAAAGCATTTCTAGTGGTCATTTAACAACTTAGTCCCTTACTTAAGTAAAAAACTGAGTACGTGTTTAATGATCAAACAAAGTTATAAATAAGTAAACCTTAAATATACCTACTGAAAACCACAACCTCTTTAAAAAATACATGCATGTACACAAAATATACATAGAAAAAAAGGACTAATTAAATATTTTATTCAAAATGCATTAGACAATATAAAGTATACAAGAGCGGATAAAAATGTCTATATCGCAGTATTAGATAACGGTGTCCAGTTCAACATATGCTATAGTGTTATGAGAATCACTTAAACACGCAAGTTAAGGTGCGTTAAAAATAGATATTAATAAAAATTATGTAATACAATATATATAGAGAAAATAAGTAATACATATATATATATAGGGGAAATAAATAAAATAAAAATATAAGTAACACATTGAGATTGCGGATTGGAGGATGCAGGTCCTTCCAGCTTTTGGTAGCGAACCTAAAACTACTCCGAAATGAAGTAGTAACATGCCGATGAGTACATAACATATACTTCGAATATATTATATACATAATATTATTTTATGGTTTTAATAAGTAATAAGAAAAATGTAATTATTGGAACGACGTTCTCGTTACCAGAGAGTGAACGTGCTTGATGTCGAATGGAGTCTAGTAAATCCGATTCAGACTCGCCGACCCGAACATAACGGTTCACTTTCGTCCACTGTTCAACGCGCCTAAAAAAGTTTTCACTTCCAAATTACATATTAGTGTATACTGATAGATTAAGGCAAAATAAAAGCCAGATAGCTTTTAAATCTCAGCTTGTTAGTATTATATTTATTTATTTATATTTTGAGCTAAAATTTTCTTTGACAGTGGTATTATGGTAAAAACTTAGGACGAACATCAGTATAAAAATGAAAATCAAAAAATGTATAGGTAAATTTGTATTTTTACTGATATCATTGTTACTATTGCCATTTTCAAAATAGTAAATTTAGGCAATTAAAAAAAAAACACTAGGCATAAAGCACTATAAAGCAAACTAAGGAGTGAAGAATAAATATATCGTCATTTTAAATATAATAGTTTTTTTCTTATTATACAGAGGCTCGATAAAACTTAACACTAAAATAGTTTTTCGAGGGTTATAGCTGGTGAGGATAGTTTAAAAAAGTCTTACCACCATGCTAACTCTAAGATGTTTAATAGTCTAAGATGATTTTCGGTACAAAGAAGAACTGATTTCAGCATCTAGGATCCGTTAAGGCCATGTGCATTATGAAAAATACACTCATTAAAAACCCATTCGCTTGAGAAGTCTGTGAAGCAAAGGATGTTATTTTTCATTTGTTATGGTAACATGCATGAACCCGAGTAGTTTTACAAAAAATATACCCAAATATGTAGGAATGTAGTATTATTTTAAGTGAACTTTTATCTAATGAGGCGTGGGTAATGTATAGTCTTGATTTGTATATTAATTATTGTTTCATATAATATTTAAGTTTTTTGTATGACAATCTATTTATATTTATTGAACGGTGCCGCGAAATCGCCAATTTCGAAGCCCGATCACTTGACAAAGCCCGTTATCACAATGAAATACATCCGAACGAATGGAACAACAAATGAATGAACGAACGAACGACCGAATGGACTTGTTCACGCAACGGTTACACCGTGTTTTATAGTGCTCTGACCAATTTTATTAGATTTTATTTTTTGCGTTTTGCCAAAACTCGGCGATATTATTTATGAGGGGACTTGTATTTTTTTTCAAGCAAATATATGTTGTATAGAATATATAATTTTAATTTTTACAATGGCCGGCGTGCTGTTATATTTTTGTACTAATTTATGATCACACGAATAATTGATCATGCAGAGGTGGTGAAATCTTCTGCTTCTATTTTATTTTTGGCAACCAGTCTTCTAGTAGACTATTAATGCCATTGTCAAGTGGGCAACGATATTATAAGTTTCTTGATATAATTTCAATGAACTAACTAGATGGTGGCCATCTTGTTAGAACTTTCCTGGGAGTTTTTGTGGCAAGTCAGAATCCATTCTCCGTGGTATTATTTCCGACCCACTTCACTTGTGCAAAATCAAATCAAAATGTTTTATTGCAGACAAAAAAGTCCATTTGGTTAGTATACACACAACTTAGAAAATATTGTTAGTACTTACATCTATAATGCATATGAAATAATAATTTATTATAACGCCACAGTATGTAGGCGTACCCAATGTCCCAGTATGAGGCTGTGCCACCTACACAGTATTCAGGATACTGTTGGTGCTGGCATAATTGAGGCAGATCGCTTGCGCATGATGGCGTGAAAGCCATCAATTCTCGCCTCCGCGAACATGCCTGAGGCGCTGCAGTAGCGCGGCAAGCCCATCAGCACCCTGAATGCGTTATTATATTGTACGCGCAGAGCGTTGTATGCCCTCTGCGTATAGTTGGTCCACAGATTGCATGTATAAAATGACTGGCAGTACGCTGTAAACAACGTAGCCTTCACTTCAGTCAAACGACAATAACCAAACTATATTACGTAAAGCACCACCAACATTATACAATATAGAGGCAAATAACGCAAGAATGTGGATAAAATATAAAGACCACTACATGGCATTCCAAAATCCCGCCAAAAACTCCTGGTGAAATCTTTTTATTAATACGTATCTTCTAAAATAAAACACGATCAGTTTTTTTGTCTGCATTAAACTCGAAAAAGGTTGATTTTTTTTTTTATGGATTGTTGTTATAAAGTTTGCTAGCTTGCAATGTTTGTAAGTTTGTTTAGATCCAATCTTGCAAGCTGAACTAGGACCACATCCTTTTGACCTACGACTTTGCAATTTTGCATATTTGTTCAATCCCGATGACAATATACGAAAATTAAATAAAAATAATATAGCGAGTTTCATAGTGGCCGCTACACATATTGAAAAAAATCCTATTAAGCTTTTTAGCGTAACTATATAATAGCTTGTGTTTTAAAATATTTTCTAAATATTAATATATTACATATCATATCGTAATCACTATAAAAATTGACAATAATACTTTTATAAATCATAAAAAATATAAGTAAAAAATAAACTACAATACAAAGTCATTTACTACAGAATAAACATGTGTTTAAAGATTAACTTTAAACCACTTTCTCAAGTGATGTTAAGTGACAAGTAAACTTAATTAAGACTAGGTCTTGATTTTCAAAAAATATATTTCATTGAATATATCCAGAAGCCCAAATATTTCGAACATGGAATTCGACAATTTTTCATCGTTCAATAGCACTCTGGTTCAATTGTATCTCGATATGCGAAACAACACTGTCCACTTGATATTTACTATTTCTCCGGTCATTTCAAGCATGCGATTCGATTTTCCACTACATTTAAATAGAAAACAAAACGAGTTTGAAACTAAACGTTCTATATTTGATATATGATTTTTTTTTCGTACGAATTTGATAAAATGAACGTCAAAAAGTACAGTCGCGATCGACCGTACAAAATAATGGTTTATAAATAGACGGCTGTTGTTATGCAAGTGTACATAGTATACATTCTTGCCACTATGACAGCCATCAGTTGACTAGACCAATGATATTATAACTAAAAATCTGTAGATATAACAATAGCGCTTCGACAGCGCCTTATTAAAACTTCGCTAACTAGCTACCCTAAATATCAATATTACATGTACACAGGCCCCTATATCACACTTCGCTAGTCTGATGTAAGCGTAATACGGCCGTTCATGCTTGCGTAGTATGTCGTGACGCGAAATTATAAATTTATCTTCTGCCAAAAATACCGCTCAACAGGCCTTAGGAAGTTTTCACTTCAAAAAAAAACCTTGTAATATTTTCCCAACTTTTCTAATTGCTTTTCCTCGATTATTCAAACAAATCCCATCGATTCCTCCAAACTCGAATTAAAGAACAATTCGACACGTCTCCGAGAAATGAATTGTTCAACGATTTCTCTACTTTTCTTTTTCTCGTTCAAGATTTTTCATAATCATACCCGGTACATGAGTACTTAATAAGTCGGTTTGTACGTTTGAAATGCGTTCAGCACGCTGCGAGTACGGGCAAAGTGCGACGGCACTTATTCATGCGGAATTCATTTGAAATCTCGCCGTGAGAGGGGAGAATATAATAAAGATTTCGAATAGGAGAAACTGGTTTCGTTTTCTACCGAGGGTCGTGATTTATAGTTTTTTTTTCATATTCTTAACCACTCGGCTGTTTTTTTAAGATCTGGATCTGAAAATGGCGAATCATAATTTAAAATTTTTAGCCAATTTTTTGAAGTGAAAACTTCTTTAGGCGCGTTGTGCTGTAGTTTTTTGGCGGGACATAAATTTATAATTTCGCATAGTGCGCTCGCGTGGCTTGCGTCAGACTAGCGACGCGTATTGAAAGAGCCTACATCTAGTAAGCCTACATCTACATCTAAGAGTATACATCTAATATTGATATTTTGTATTGAGATTGTGCAGGCCATCATCTGTTTGGTGAATTAATAAACTGTATAAAATTATTTATTATTCGGAGTGCCAATAGATGTGAAAGAGAGAATAATGATAATACTTTCAATTTACAAATTATGAAATTTAAATAATTCACACTATGATTAATTTCAAAATTCAAAAGAGGACACAGTTTAAATTGCATTCTTTTCAGTTTTCACTTCTGTCGGCAGTCCTTATGACTGCCTCGATTTTTTTTAATTATAATTTTACATTATGTAATTATTGACCAAGTTTTTCCAATTTTAATA
Organism: Antheraea pernyi; assembly: GCA_015888305.1. Classification (NCBI taxonomy): domain Eukaryota; kingdom Metazoa; phylum Arthropoda; class Insecta; order Lepidoptera; family Saturniidae; genus Antheraea; species Antheraea pernyi. The sequence goes on along the minus strand of MU158724.1, from coordinate 1,145,748 downwards.
AAAAAAAAATTATTATAATGGACAAAAGAACAGGCAGGTCACCTGATGGTAAGTGACCACCGCCGTCCATAGACACTAGCAACACCAGGGGAGTCGCAAGTGCGTTGCTGGCCTTTTAAAGAAGAGTACGCTCGTTTCTTGAAGGTTTGTAGCTCGTATTGGTTTGGAAACACCGCCGCTGGGAGTCGATTGTACAGGGTCGAAGTACGAGACAGAAATGACCTTGAGGACCTCACCGTGGAAGACCTCCATCCATCCAGGTGGTGGGGATGGAATCGCAGTTTCTGGAAGGTATTTTTTAAACTTATGCCACGAACAGTTTGTTTACCAATGCATCATACGGTCTACATTCGTTTGCTTAAACCCTTATACTTTTGAACAGTTCAGGGATTAAGGTTATGATTAATATGATGGCCAATAGTGTACTATATTATTTACACGTAACATATAACCTTTAGAAACCTAGTAGATTAGTAACCTAGCATTTCCCAGTCTCGAGATTAACTGCCGATTCTCGTGACGTTGGGTATTACTAACCACTTGACATAAGGTAAATTGTATGCCAAACTGTTATAATATATTATACTGTATAATATATTTTACTGTTATAATATATTATAACTGTTATAAATATACTAGGTGTGCTGCGACTTTCCATGTGGCTTTTATTATTATTTGTTGCAACTAATAGCTCAGTTACAGAACAGCGAATGACATAAAAACTTATCTATGAAAAGGAACCCAAAGTATGTCAACTTTGATACTACAATACGTTACGATACTATCACAGCGCCCGTTCTAAGTAAAGGAGAAATAAAAACAAAAACTAATCCCAACTTAATTCTTGAACTAAGCCGTCCATTATTAAGGGGCGAAGAAAAAAAAAAGAACCGGACAAACTTAAGTTAACTTCCCCTATTTTAATTAAAGCAGTTCGTGGCGAGTTAGTTCGCTGAGCCGCCGTCGCGAGTCGGTGGCGCTGTTCAGGCGGGAGTAATTATAGTTTAACAAATTATATAGGTGCCCTAAAACTGACTTTAATCTCACTGCAGCGTGTTAACGTGAACGCAGATCGTATTTCTTAATTACAGTGCGCTTAAACAGTAGTGGGAATGGAAAAATAGATTTTTTCTTTGTGCAATATTACATTATACAATCTATACATATATAAGAATGTAAATCTAAAGTGTCTGTAATTTTTCGATTTTCGAAAAAAAAATCGTTGCAGGTGTCTAGGAGTAAGTAATAAAAAACATTTCAATCTTTTTGAGAAATGTCTGTCTGTCTGTTTGTATGAACACGCATCACTGCTCTAAAGTACTGAGATCACAATAAAACCAAAACAAGAATGTATCCGAACCGAAATATATATAAGAGTTGTTAAGGTATGTATGCTTGGTACACATATATGTTTCAACAACTCATATATGTATGAATAGTTAGCTTAGCTTAGGTTAGCTCGGATAGGTCGCGAATTGCATGTATCAGGCAACAGCCAAAGCCGAGGTGTGCCGTGCACCCTTGAGCTAGTTGTCAAAATAAAATCGGCTGAGTGCCTTAAGCGCTCGCCTTAGGAGCCCGGTGAATCTGTTAAGACACTGCTGGGTCAATAGCGTAGTCAGTTCGAAAAAAAAAAAAAACAAAACAAGAAAATTATTAGTTAGTTATAGTTATTGTAATATTAATAACGACGCGGCGTAGGTACGAGAGAAATGTAGATAAGTAAATGGACTTTAATACATTCAGGTGATTTTATATTAGTCATTTTTTTTACATTAGATTCCACGCGGACGGAGTCGCAGGCACAGCTAGTATTATAACAAGAATGTATATTTAACGTGTCTGTACTGTACATTGTTGTGAAAAAATTTGTTGCAGGTGTCTTAGAATAAGTTTTTTTTTATTGTAACACAGCAAAGTGACTGCACTGTGCCTGATGGTGAGCACAGTACAATTAAAATACAATGGTGACTACCGGCCTGCGTGAGCGAACAACCTCCGTCCGTGTCCATAGGTGACCAGTGTTAATCATCTCACCGGTACTCGAGTCACGGCGAAAGTCTGTATATGCATGAGCTGATCCCGAAACGCGACGAGCAGAACGAATCACTATTATGGGCTTTTTCGCTACATGGTTTTTCGCATGGTGATCGCGGCCCAGTCGGGCTTTAAAACCCTACCACACCTCATAAAAATATATTTCTATCATTTTTAGAAATGACTGACCGTCTGTCTCTCTGTCTGTTTATTTGAACACGCGTCACTGGTAAAGTACTGCGTTCATAATAAAACCTTTATAAAAATTATATAGAATACTTTTGAGTTATATTTAGTCTTTGTTTTATTAAAATCGGTTCGGTCTATCACAGGTTACTGTAATTTGAATGATGGCTCGAGCTAAGTACGAGGAAAGAGTAGGTAAGTAAATGCACTTCAATTTATTACAAAAACTGGATATTATATAATGCATAAGTAATATAATATAAGAAACAGTCAACGAAAGACTGTTTTTCGTATTAATATCCACGTGGACGAAGTCACGGGCGCAGCTGGTATATTCTTTTTTTTTTTTAATATCATAGGAGGCAAACGAACAGGCGCTTCAGGTAAGTGATCACCGCCGTCCATAGACACTAGCAACACCAGGGGATTCACAAGTGCGTTGCCGGCCTTTTATAGAAGTATACGCTCGTTTCTTAAAGGTTTGGATACATCTATCTATCATCTATAATTACAAAGTCGCTATCAGTATCTGTGTGTTCGTTTACTTCTTCTAAGGTACACAACGAATTTTGATACAGATTTACCTAAAATTTGGAAAATTTCTTCCAGGAGCTTCATATTTGCATATTATATTTATAGGAACTTGGGAAAACTCCATGTATCAAGTTACAAAGACAATTATCGAGTGCTTTCTATACTAATGTTGGCAAATGTGGAAATTCGAAAATGATTGTTATCCAATTAAATTAATATCATAAATTATTCTTTTGATCTACTATCATTTATTCGCTTGTCACAGATTCTTTGTTGTACCTTTATTCATGAGCAGCTTGATTGTTTTCCCTATATTTGAATAAGAAGTACTGGAGACAATTTTATTGATAAATTGGTCATTCCATGTTTCAGGTTTACTGAGACCAGTACCCGTTTTTTAGGTAATAGTGTTAGGTGTTATAACAAAGTCCCAAAGCACGTTGCCGATTTCCCAGATAGCGACTTCAAACACCATGTCAAGCGGACTTAATTGTCTAGAGGCTATTTTATAGGTGGAGCGATATGTGAACGATAGTGACGTTTGGAAATGATACTCCTCTATGTGCAAAGAAGAATGTAACTATCTATGTTTGTAAAAATATGTATAGCTAGCTTATACCCGCGAGTTCGTCCGCGTGGAATAGTTACTTCAGACTAACGCTAACACGCAAGGAAGCTCACAAAAGAAAAAAAAATGAAACATTCTTAATTGGTGCTCCACTCGCACTGGTCTTTTGATTTCCAATGGTGGTAGAGCCACGCTGAAACTATTACTGGTTTCAGCATGAATGGGTCGGTTCGCCCGGGGTAGTACCACCCTCTCGCAGAAAACCGACGTGAAGTAACAGTGCTTGCATTGTTGCGTTTCGTTCGGTTAGTGAGAGCGCCGGAAGCCCACCTCCCCTCCCCTAACTCTTCCCCCCGAAGGATGGCAACGCACTTGCAACTCGTCTGGTGTTGTTAGTGTCCATGGACAGTAGTGATCACTTAACATCAGGTGACCCACCAGTTCGTTTGCCACCGATGACATAAAAAAAAAAAACAAAAAAAAATCACCACTTGGTGATGGTATATAGCCAATAGCTTTCTTCGATAAATGAGTTAACTAACACTGAAGGAATCTTTCAAATTGGAACCGTAGTTCCTGAGATTAGCGCATTCAAATTCAAATCCAAATTAGTTAAAGATTACTACTTTTCTCTCGTACTTAAGTCGCGTCGTCATTAAAATTACAATAACTTATTATAGATTGAACCGATTTTAATGAAACAAAGACTAAGTTACCCCCAAAGATATTCTTTTTGAGTATTATTGTGAACCTAGTACTTTAGAAATGATGCGTGTTCATACAAACAGACAAAGAGACATTTCAAAAAATGATTGAAATGTATTTTATTACTTATTCTTAGACACCTGCAATATTTTTTTTCACGAATAAAAGTACAGACAGGCTTGATTTAAATTCTTATTACGGAAGAAGAAGATGAAAGGATAAATCAGATCGAGTTTCTTGCCGGTTCTCCTCGATGACCGGGTTTTTATAGTAGCAATATTCCGATACACCAACACCTGTGTCTACCATACAGACGTAACTGACGCCGTAATTAGTAGGTTCACCCATCGGGCCGTGGACGCTCCGGTACGGGACATCGGAGATTATAATTTAAAAATGGCTATTAAAGATGAAAAAAAAGCTGCCATAAAGGCAATAATCTCAGTTAAAAAATCGATCTAAAATGTAGAATAATAACAATAGTTACTCACAACAACAAAGGTTTTTGACAGAACCTAAAAAAAACAAACGAGAGCAGGCAAAAGGTGGATCAAGAGTCTGCAGAAAAGAAAAACAAATGAGGTCGTGAAGTGACTTATCTCAAAAACATTACTAGAAATTCATTATCCAGAGGTAAATATTGAATTTTGGAAATTGGTTTTTAGATAAATGCCTTCTACTTTCACCACGAAACGCTGCAAAGGTCCGTTACTCAGTCCGAAAGCCCATTTCATTTACGTTCAAACCTTCCTACCATACACATTTGAGAATCCGTATAAGATTGTGAAGAAATAACTTTGTAAGTGGCTATAGTTTCGAGAGTTACCAGTATTTCTCTAGGGAAAGTTATTTCGAAGTAAGCGATAGAGCCACCTGTGACATGAATTTATATTCGAATAATGTTATGGCGGGTAACATATCTCGCATACCATAGAGTAAATAATATTATTAAAAGAAATACATCACTCTTTTTGAAATCAATGCCTCTAGCAATATGTGAACAAACTAATACCCGAGTTCTATACTTACATAGCTCTATGTATATACAGAGGCGGTACTGCGTAGGTTTTATAAAAGCTTTTAATAAATGTTGTTTGTGCAGAAAATATTATCTAAAACTATTTAACTAAATGTGTTTATTTAAGACTGTATAAAACAACACAATCAAAATATTTTACTTCTAGCACTAAGTATATATTGAATTTAATAAAATAGTGCTGAAGCACAATTTTAACTTTGTAGTGGCAATAACATTGCCAGTTGAAAGAATTTCATGCCATAACCAAAATTTTAATATATAATCGTTTCCAAATACATTTGAGAAGAACGTGTCGTATACTGCGTTATTATATTTTATTATTAAATTGGCTGGTGTCCACGACTTTGTTCTTTTGAAAACGGATTGAGAGCGCTGATTGAGTGAGTGATTGATAGGAGTGCAGAACAGCGCAGTGCAAAGAACGAGAGCAACTTTACGATTTATTACATAGAAATATACATCAGTTCAGCACAAATTTCATTATTTAATCAAATTGTAAAAAACCGAATTAAGTTATGTTCTAACAATTTTAATATTTTTAATCGCTATATCCCTTTTATTGTGTGATCCTTTTTAGTGTTAAATTTTACAACAAAGTCTCAAAGCACATTGCAGATTTTTATTTATTTATTTAAACTTTATTGTACACCAATTATATATGTACATTCATTTCAAAAACATTTCTCGTTTTGTTATTGGTACAATGGGCGGCCTTATTGCTATTAGTTATTTCTTCCAGGCAACCTTTGGATGGATTCGTTCAATGGAGTAGATTAGGAAATGGAGTAGAGTTTACCAGATAGCAAGTTCAAGTACCATGTCAAGCGGGTCTTAATACATATTATAGGGTATATACCAAAAACGAATGTAAATGTATATGTCTATAAAATATGTTGTGATATGTTATGTATAATTAAAAAATAAACCAGATCGAGTTTCTTGCCGGCTTTTCTCGATGATTGGGTTGTTTTCCGAACCGGTGGTAGTTTTTACGTTCATGAGTGCCTTCTCAGGGCCTAAACTGAATAAAGAAATTATGGTTTTGATTGAGCCTAAATAATACTATGAAAATTCCTCTATCTGCCACAAAAACTCTCATTCATATATGTGAGCAGTTTGAAAGTTAAGTTTGAGAAAACAACAGGCTTTAGTTTATATTCTGACTATGTTGTATATACATTTAATTTCCAGTTAATCCTTTGAAATTTGTGTGTTGGATGAGAAATTCAGCGTAATCAGAAATGAGATACAGTGTATTTACAAACATTGTTGAATAATTTTCACCCAGTTATTACGTACGCAAAAGCAAACTAAGCTCGACTATCAGAAATTGTTTATTGCAGAGCATCACCCGAACTGTACGTAACACAAACAAAAGTTGTTATGGAACAACTATACAAACCACAACACCGATATGAAAATGCCTCTTAACCATGTACCAAACAAAACTCCTATGTAATTATTTGCCCAACTTAATTTCGTATAAACAAGCATTATCCTAAATGTAGCGGATTGGAAATTATGCATTTTGATTGTCCAATCAAAATCATCACTACATGTTACAAAACAAAGACCTATGCTACGTCTGTCGGTCTGTTCGCGATAAACTCAAAAACTACTGAACGGATTTTTATTCAGCTTTCACTATCAGATAAAGTGGTTCATAAGGATGGTTTCGGTATATAATTTGTCAAGGTTTTATTTTCAGGGCGAAACAACATCCGTCGGGTCCGCTAAATAAACATAATTTATTTTAAATACTTTAAGGATTTTAGCGCTTGACCAAAATCTCATCTGATGCTAAATGATGATATGGTTTCAGGGTGGTAGGGTTCTACAGCCTGACTGGGTTGCAACCACCATGTATATTGGGGAAAAAGCCCGTTATAGTGATTCGCTTCTGTGGGTCGCGTTTCGGGATCAGCCTGTGCATATATATATTCAGCTTTTCGCAGGCCGGTAGGTAGGCCATTTGGTGGTCGCCATTGTTTTTGGATTGTACTGTGCTTACCATCAGGCACAGTGCGGTCATTTTGCTATCTTACTATAAAAAACAATGGTCTCAGATGGTTAACTTAAAGAGGGTTGGCTCTCCGATGCACCTGTCGGAACATACCAATAGGTACTTAGTGACAGATTTGCTATTGGATGGTGGCAGCTAGCGGGCGGCGGACTTAGAAAAAGCCATATCACCATGCTATGGTTTCGTAATGATATTTTCCTTCACCAAAAACTCTGACACAGTTGCTAACATGCGAACCTACACACACATTGACGCTCAGGCGCATAACGCTTTTCCTTACGTGACGATTTATATCAACTTTTACGGAAAGACGCGTTAAGGAACCTTATTCCAGTAACAAATTCCGAATAGAGCACGAATGTGGAAGCTGAATACGAGTCTGAGCCTAGAAACGTAGCACAATTTACATAGTCTTTCAAACTATAAAATGCAAAAAGACTTCGAAGTTATACTGATACTTCCAGAGATCAACATTAAAAAAAAAACAAATAATATTACTACATTATCGTCTCCGTTTCTATCTTTATAAATGATAACATCGTACATTACTATCTTATGGCTAACAGTTTTTGCATCCCACGCTGAAATAGCTCTCAAATAGGACGATTTTTCCAAAGTCATTTGAATCTGATCTTTATATCCCGGCCAATTTCTACAATATTTTCATATATAATAATATTTTCAACCTTTATGTGAGTTTAATGTATAAACTATATTATTGTAAAATTTTATCAAAATTTGTTTAATATTTTCCATCCTCACCAACTTCCTAATTTACATATAGCATAGATGGCGCCTTTAAATACTTAAATATAACGAAACATATAAAACTTCCGCTCTCCGCGACAGCACTATACGGAATGACAAATCGCTCGCTTACACTTATATATAATAATAATTACTTTAAATTTCGTAAAGCCTGAGGGAAATCACGAAGGATTAATGTAAGCGGTATCAAATGTAATAATCTATTTCACTAAAGCAAGATAAACATAACTGTCATACGCTCAATGTAGTCGGTGTTAACCAAACCGTGTAACATAAGCAAAAGTTGTGACAAGATAAACACATGAGTCAACCTCTCAGACTCGCGTTTGAATAAACACAAACTGATACTAGCAGCCTTATAAGACAGTACACATGCCCTTTTTAAATGAGACATCGCGTTAAAGGGCTGTTCAATTTTTTAAACAATAAATGTTATTTTCTTTAACGGCGTTTGCTGATTTAAAAAAAAGTCAAGGCAATTATAAAGACTGCTGACATAGTGAAAACTTTAGATAATGGAATAGCTGTGTTCTTTTTTGAATCTATAAATCAATTCTGGTGGTGGTAAAGCCACGCTGAAACTATTACTGGTTTCAGCATGAATGGGTCGGCTCGCTCGGGGTAGTACCACCCTCTCACAGAAAACAGACGTGAAGTAACAATGCTTGCATTGTTGTGTTTCGTTCGGTCAGTGAGAGCGCCGTAGGCCCACCTCCCCTCTCCTCTCCTCTCTCCTCTCCCTCTCCCTCCCCTAACCCATCCCCCAAAGGGTGGCAACGCACTTGAGACTCCTTTAGTGTTGTTAGTGTCCATGGAGGGTGGTGATCACTTAACATCAGGTGACTCACCTGTTCGTTTGCCACCTATGACATAAAAAATTATATTCTGAATTAGTAAAATTTTATGATCTGTAAATTTAAATCATTAACTTTATTCTGATTTTCACATCTATTGGCTCTCCGAATAATAATTATATACATGCTTATTACATTGCACAAATTCAATACAAAACATCAATATTATAAAGTACACAGGCCGCTATATCTACTACGCGTTGCTAATCTCACGCATGCCGATCGAGCTAAATACGGTGACGCATTACTAGCATATGTCATGTCATGACGCGAAATCATACATTCATCTCCTGCCAAAGAAAACCGCTCAAAGCACCTAAAGAAGTTTTCACTTCAAAATAATGTAGTATGGGAAAACTTATGGGTTCGCGTCATCGATGAACTTGACATGGTCGTGACCTATAGACCAGACATTATATATACTCGACTGTATCATATGCGTGTTTGAATTTTTGGATGGGTAAAATCTTGTGATTTCGCGTCACCGATGAAAGCGATATACTTGTGACGAATATGTACTTGTGCCAGCCTAGCGACGCGTAGTATAGTGGCCTGTATATATCTCATATTAATATTTTGTATTGAGCTTGTATAGCCCTCATAATATGTATGCTTAATTAATAAACTGTATAAATATTTATATTATTATTACCGGACCTGGCGGACGTTGTCCTGCCTTGATAATAAAAAAAATCCTAAAAGTCAACCGCAACGCCACCTACCGGATCCAATTGTGAATCTAAACCATTCTTGGATCCACTGAAACACGGACACAAAGTTTTATTAAAATTGCTCCAGCCGTTTAGGAGGATTTCAGTGACATACATACGCACAGAAGAAATTTATATATAAAGATTGAAGAAAGAGCCAGTAGATATTAAAACCAAACTAACATATCAATGTCAATTTACAAATTATGAAATTTAAATAATTCAGACTAATTGATTTTAAAAAGAACACCTATTCAATAATTTGAGTTTTTACTTCTGTCGGCAGTTATTACGTTTGCCTTAACTTATTTTGATGTGTTTACTCAACCATCAATATACACTTTTATTGATATAGGACTTTTAAGAATATTATCTAAGTTGCACGTCGTACAGGAAAAGCTTTTCCTTAACGGTTACGACAACAACGATAAAACTGTAAAGATATAACGTTTAATTAAACTAAATTGAAATCCAACCAAAATTCACAGAAATATGAACGATGGTAATGAAAAAAAACGGTTGGATAGCAGACAGAGAGGGTAAATAAAAACATACGGGTTAGAAAGGGAGAAAACTTTGTAGACAGACAGTCCATTGTTTAAGTTGCAGGACGTTGCACTTTATTCTGTCTGTAATGAGGCAAGAGACGGAATGTTTACTGTATGTAATATACACATTACAGTTGGTACTTGCAGTGCTTTGTGCACTTTATTAGCTTAATTCAAACACGAGGTGAACGTATTTGAAGTAATATAAGCTTATACATACTTTATAGGTTTTAGCGTTTGACCATAAACTATCTTTGTTAGTTCTAAAGGTGTCTCGCTCTCAAATGCAGCCGCCGGAATACACCTGTAGGTGACAGATTTTCAACACGAGGATGGTGTTAGCTGGCTAGGCAGGCTTGGAAACACCTCTACCAGCATGTTATGGTTCTATCAAGATGGAATCAATCAATTTTCCTTCACCGAAAACTACGTCTCAGTTGCAAGGATTCGAATGTAGTTCGATCGATAATGTATCCGAAAACGCTATAAATTAAGCCAACCTTTTTACATACGTAGTCTAGTCAACGTGAATATCTTATCCATATTACACATCCACGAACACAGAGCAATCGAAAAAGAAAGACGATCGCACGAGACATCAGCAATTTATAGAAGATCCGAGATAGTATAATAAGGGATATATAGACAACCGCGTAAATCCGGGTACATTCAAATCCTTGCAATGAGCTAGAGCTCTCTGTGAAGGTTCATATTACTAATTCACTCTGGCTTGGTATCACTCTCAAAGTGAAAATCTTTCAACAAAGTCCACAGGTGTGTTCCAACAGCTTCAGATGCAACCGAGCCCTTTCCTAGTTCATCCCCTATTTCCTTCCCACTCCGAGTAATATTTTCAAGATAAAAGTAGCCTATTATACCCTTCCTTAAGGTCCAATCTATTTTTATACCAAAATTTAACAAAATTCATTCACGAATCTATCATATTAGTATGAATTACCCAGGCAGTACATAATTATGTTTTTTATCAGGGGCTAATAGGTAACTTAAATTTGTTAAAAGAATTATAGATGTTTCGAAAGAATACAAATAAACCATTTCAAATAAGATACATAGTGCTCTCGAAGTAACAAAACAATTTAGACGGAAACTATTTCCCGAGAACTTGCTATTATAAAGTAAAATAAAAAACGGTCACATCATATAACCCTAACATCCATAAAGGCTATGAAACTAAGATATTATGACGATGTAATATAAATTTATCAGTGGATATTCTTGAACCGTCGCAAAAACCAACCTGAGGAAAAGGGCATCCCGTCATATCATATCTCGTTGGAATTAACAACAGCGGATATTTTTTTCTAAGGGGAAAACGGCGACAGGAGAGCGGCCGAGCTCTGAATACGTATTACTTCCCATTGTAAGACTCGTATTGTAGCTGTGACCAGCGACGTAGACCTTTGAGGATGCTCTGCCGCGGAACCATCGTGGAACGTTTTATGTTTTCCAGAGCGCTTGCCACTTTGGTTAGATATCAGTTTCTTCATTATTATGAAGGAAATTTGGGTTTTTGTAAGTGTTCCGTTGATGTTTTTCGATGATAGAATATGTACGTCAAGGACACGAATTAATATACCGGTCAGAAATGCGACGATGGAATTATGGCTTGCTTCAATGAGATATGTGTTATAATTAACCATATATTACTGGTTATCACGAAATCACTGCCTTTAATTTATTTAATTTAACATCCTTAAAGTCTATCATATCTATTTTCTTTCTTTCTTTTCTTTGACAACCAATCTTCTAGTACATTATTACTGCTATTATCGAGTAAGTAATTATTTTACAAGTTTCTTCCTAGCGATCATTTTAATGAATTAACAAGATGGCGGCCGCCTTGTTAGAACTTTTTAAGAAGTTTTAGTGCCAAGTCAGAATCATCGCTGCGTGGTATTAATTCCCACCCACTTCACCTGTGCACAATAACCAAACAATATTACGTAAAACACCACCAATATTACAAAATATTGACCCAAATAACACATGGTATTCCAAGTATCCCGTCAAAAACTCCCATATATATTTTAATTTTTTAAATATATTTTATGTTATATAGTAAAGTTCACGCGATACGTTGCCAGATTTATAGAGTCGAGTCTAATTCTATTGTTTAAATTTTCTCTCCACCTCATACAAATAAACTTGTACCTCTTTCCATCTCACTCCCACAGATATACAGCAAAACTTACAGATATATACAAATATTATGAACAACAACCTTGTTTTATTTAAACGCTGTAACAGACTTTAAACTTGTTAACAAGCAAGTAATTTACGACGTAATGCAACAGAATTAAGTGCAGCTTCTGGAACGCGGCCAGCTGATGCCTCGAGATGTTGTTTAAAAAATTAATAATTCTTTTAAACTATACAAAATTTTAATAATGAAATATCACGTCACAGTTGTATTATACGACTAGCTATACCCGCAGTTTTGCCTGCGTTTATATTACACTGTTCATTTTAACTGTTAATCGTAATATCTTATTTTCACTCGTTTATACTAACATCCTTTCTTTATAGAAATAACTCTTATTCTTTTAACAGTGTGTAATAATAATTAGTTTTTATGTGTATCTGCTTTACATATAATAAGAATTGTAAATATAACGTGTCTGTACTTTTTAGATTTTTGTAAAAAAAATGTTGGAGGTTTCTTGGAATAAATATAAAGGACACCCTTTATAAGGGGTGTCAAATAACATAATAAGACTTGAGACACGCAAGCCAACCTCACCTACACGCGGTGAACCCTGCTGAATAACGAACGAGGCAATGGCGAAAGCGGGGTGGTAGGGTTTTACAGCCTGACTGGGTCGCAACCACCATGTATATGGTGAAAAAGCCCGTAATAGTGATTCGCTTCTGCGGGTTGCGTTTCGGGATCAGCCTGTGCATATCCAGCTTTTTACAAGCCGGCATGATAGTGGCGACCGGCGATGAATAGTGTGTCAGTCGGTGGTCGCCATTGTTTTTGGATAGTACTGTGCTTACCATCAGGCACAGTGCAGTAATTTTGCCGTGCTACAATAAAAAAAAAAACAATTCAATCATTTTTTAAATATCTGTCTGTCTGTTTGTTTGAATACGCATCACTGCTAAAGAACTACGTTCATGATAAAACCTTGGTTTCATTAAAATCGGTTCACCCTATCAAAAGTTATTATAATTTTAGTGACTTCGCGACTAAAGTACGAGAGAAAAGTAGATAAGTAAATGGACTTAATATATTCAGATGATTTTATTAGTCACTATTGTTTAATTTAGGTTCCAAGTGGACGAACTCGCGGGCACAGCTCGTTATTAATAATAATAATTAGTGTGCGTAATCAAGCATCGCAAGATTAAGGAGAAAAGGAGAAAAGTCATTGGCAATATTGCCAGATTAACCCCTGGACTGTCCAAAACGATAAGGACTTAAGTTCCATACAAACGAATATATACCTTATGGTCAATAGTCAACGGTCTGTTGGCAGCATACGTTTTAAAAATACCGTTTATTATAAAACTTTAAAAAGTGAAACAATAACAAATTATGTAATGTAATTGTAATTGAAAAAAATTGACTGGATATTGAAAAACAAGATCCGAAATTTTTAGATCTGCGTTTTAAAAAATCAGCCGAGGGGCTAAGGAATCTATCCATTTCCACCGGTTAACAGATAAAAAATAATAATTGGCACTGAAGGCTTTGTATTAAGACATATTTCGGTTTCTAAAAATATTATTGATAATTATAATTATAAATTGTTATGAATATTGGAATGTCAATTTTGTATTTTACTTTATCTATTCTTTATTAAACTGGATTATGAATAAATCCAATTTATTTTTTACGATTATTTTCATTACGATTTCCAGGAGAATTATTGTCCTTATAACCTAGTAATTTCGAAATGTCATATACTATCCGAGTACAAAAATTTAAAAACATCCTACAAATAAAAAAGAATGTATTCATGTAAGTGTCCTTCATAATATACACTTTTGACAGTATTTGTAAAAATATATGTACAAACCAAACTGCAGATTTATTAATATAGATACTATTTAAGGAGATATTAGGCTGAGAGCTGAGCTCTGAGCGTATTCGGACTCCGCCTTGATCGATGTTAGAATCCTGGGTTAAGCCTGAGTTTTCGATGAACAAAAACGCGATAAATACATAGCAATAGCATAGTACAATAAACACTCTACTTTTTTTTTTGCCAAACACACGTCGATGTATTCTGGCAGCGGGATTTGATCGATTTAACTAGGATAAGAGCATTATCATTTGATATGAGTATGAGATTTTAGCCAAACGGTAGTCTTATAAACTATTTTGAAATTATCACGGTATACAACACCCCAGTAGATGAAATTCTTGATGGTCACCGTTGTCATTTACTTCCTACCTTGTTACTTATGAAAAAAAAATTGTTAAGTATAAATAAACGCATGAGGCGGACCGGTTTTGGACATTTTATTAAGTTTATTATTATTATTTATTTTGTTTTATTGTAGCACGGCAAAATGACTGATGGTAAGCACAATACAATCCAAAAACAATGGGAACCACCGAATGACACACTATCCATCGCCGGTCGCCGCTGTCATGCCGGCCTGCGAAAAGCTGGATATGCTCAGGCTGATCCCGAAACGCGACCCACAGAAGCGCATCACTATGACGGGCTTTTTCGCCATATACATGGTGGTTGGGACTCAGTCAGGCTGTAAAACCCTACCACCCCGCTTTCGCCAATGCCTCGTTCGTTATTTAGCAGGGTGCACCACGTGCAGGTGAGGTTGTCTTGGATGTCTCAAGTGTTAGATGTTATTCGACACCTCTTACACCCCATAATATGCTCAATTTTTTTTAAATAAAAGTAACCTATGTTGTTCTTATAACGTCAGCTATCTGCCATGCAACATTCCGTCAAAATCCGTCCAAACATTTAGGAGATTAACCAGAACAAGCAGACAAACATAAATATTATAGAGCTGTTATTTTCATATTTAATTTTATTTATGTGTATAAACTATGTAAGAAAAGCAGTAATAATTCAGACTCCGTAGAAAATACTTTACCTCATTAAGCAAAGTGATTAAGCGATACTGAACTCTTTAAAATTATTTATTTTTTTTTTTAAATCTAATTTTTTTTTTTATTTGGTCTACGAAACTGTGTTCAATCTTACAAATTGGAGTTATATATTCCATAATATACATACTTAAGATTAAACACTTCTAGACGTAAACACAGCTTACATTATTAAAACGGTGCGTATGTAAAATATAAAAGATAAATAACTAATGTAACTTAATTAATTAATTTAACTTACACAAATTAATTAGGTACTCAATTACAAAAAAAGATAAAAATAAAACAACACTAATACTACATGTTATACATACACAGAGGCAACCAAGAAGAAAAAAAAACTAAAATAAAATAATTTCAAGATTATTTATAATAATATTGTTTTAATTTAGTTTTGAATGAGGCTAAAGGACAACAGAGAAACAAATCTATGTCTTTTTGAATCTTGTTATACGACGAACACATTCGATAGATGGGAGAATGCTGACCCAAATTGGTTCTCGATTGTGGTAAGGTGAACGTTTTTCGATTACACAAACGACTTGATGGACGAGGAATACAAAAGGACAGTCTTTTTAATATCTCTGGAGCATCTACATGTCCATGAACTAGCTTGTACAGAAAAACAACGTCAGCCATTTTCCTACGAATTTGCAGTGACTCCATCTTGTAATGTAGTAATCGTTTATTGTATGAGTCTAGGGTACGACACTGATTATCGAAGAAAGCAAGATGATATAAGAATTGCTTTTGGACTCGCTCAATTCTTTCGATGTGAACCTGATAGCATGGGTTCCATACAGTACTACAATATTCTAAAATGCCACGCACAAGAGTATTATAAAGTAAAATAGTTAAAGATGATTGTCTAAATAATTTCGTTTGTCTATTTATAAAGCCTGCTAATTGTGACGATTTTTTAATTATATTGTCTATATGTGACCTAAAGTTTAATTGGGTGTCTATAGTAATACCTAGGTCTCGAATTGAGGAAACTTCGGAAAGTGCAGTACCATTTAAGTAATAAACAGCTGCAGTTGGTATTTTCTTTCTTGTAAGTTTTATATGGACACACTTATCTGAATTAAGTATCATATCATTTGCTTCACACCATTCCTGAATGTTGTTTATATCATTTTGTAGCATATCGATATCAGAGTTGTTCATGACTGTACGGTATATTTTTAAATCATCCGCATATAGTTGGTGCTTGGAATGTATAATATTAGTAATGTCGTTTATAAAAGCTAAGAATAACAGCGGTCCTAAATGGGAACCTTGAGGGACGCCAGAAGGGACTTTATACTTTTTTGAACTAAAGCCTCGAACCATCACTAACTGCGATCTGTTTTTAATATATGATTCGCACCATCTAAGTAAGGAACCGTGAATACCTAAGCTTTCCAATTTTAATAACAGATAATCATGATTCACCAAGTCAAAAGCTTTTTTAAAATCCATATAGATAGCATGCACCTCGCTATGGCAATCAATGACCTCTATGATCTCTGACGCATAATCGATTAAGTTAGTGTTAGTTGACCTTTTCGGCATGAAACCATGTTGATTCAAATTCAATATCTGTTTAAAATGGAAAAATAGTCGTTCGTGCACTATTGACTCCAATACCTTACCGGAAGCAGATAGTAGGGAAATAGGCCTGTAGTTTGTGACATCTTCAACCCTCCCAGACTTAGGAATAGGAGTTACAAATGCTTCTTTCCATTTAGTTGGAAATACTCCCGTGTCAAGAGATATATTATAGATATGTGATAGTGGCTTATACAATGATTGAGCACAGTTTTTAAGCAGAATTGGTGGTATCAAGTCTGGGCCCGGCCCTTTCTTAGGATCTAATAATTTTAAGTGGTCTAAGACTTCATTTTCTTGTATTGAACAATTATAGAAGGGAGCGTGGTTGTAAGGAATACAGAAGTGTGATGGTGACTGACGTGCCGTAAAGTTTGTAGGGATTGATTCGTAAACTTTTTGAAAATATTTTGCAAACATGTTTGCTATTGCTTGTCCACCCTTGGCCGTATCACTATCCCAATACAATTCATTTGGTATCGAATTATTGTTAGATTTCGAGTTTTTTACGAAATCCCAGAAGTATTTTGGCTGTTTACGCAAATTATCAATTGCGTTTTTCTTAAAATTATTAAAGCAATCCTTGATTAATACATCACAACGATTTCTCAGAATGTTAAATTCTAATTTATCTCTTAAATTACCGTATTTTTTGTATCTGTTATGAATTTTGGATTTTTCTCTGAGTGCTTTAACCAAAGATCTACTGAACCAATTTGGATAAATTTCATTACGTGGTTTACGATGTGGAGTATGTTTGTTAATTACGTCATACAAAACATTATAAAAAATATCAACCATGTGCTCAACGTCGTTGTTTTCATTAAACAAATAGGACCATTCTATGCTATTTAATTCCTTATTAACTGCATCAAAGTCACATTTATAATAGTTAAGACCAAGGCTTTTGTTTGAACGAAGAATGCGTTTGGAGTACTTATATATATTAATGATTAATGGCGGATGATGGGAATCTATTGGAAGTAAAGGATCATTTGTGGTATGAACAGAGACGTCCGATGCAATCGTGCTATTACAAAAAATTAGATCGAGTATGCGTTCATTTACATTAGTAATATAGTTTAATTGCTGAAAATCACAGAAAGCTAAAGTGTCCAGTAAAAGGTTGACTACAGATGAGTCGTTAGGAAAAGAAACTACGCCTAGCGATTCCATTTTCCATTTGATTCCGCCTAAATTGAAATCTCCTATTACAAATGTTGAATGGTTATTACTACTTGAATTCGTCTGAACAATCATGGACATATTTTGCAAGAAAGTGTTCAAATAGTCTAAGCTAACTGGTGGAGGTACATAAACTATGCATATATCTATAGAAAAATTGTTAATCATTAAGGTAAGCCAAAGTTCCTCACATGAATGCATTTAAGATACTAAATGCGCTCCTCCTGGCACTCATAAATACTCATAAAATCTTACGAAGTTCTTCGTAAAACAACATGGGAGTCATCATGGTTGTTTTACGAAGAACTTCGTAAGATTTTATGAGTATTTATGAGTGCCAGGAGGAGCGCATTTAGTATCTTAAATGCATATCTTGGAAAGAAGCCAGTTTACGCTTGAAGAACGTTTAATTTTTTAATTTTCTACCATGGTCTATGTCCTAATAACTGTATAATAAGTTAATAACCAATTCAACAATAATAAACAATGGATGCTTATATATATAGCTTAATTTATTTATCAATCAACTTCTTTTCTTTTTATTTTAAATTACATTTTAATTTAAAATATGCAAAATTAATTGTTTAGGCTACAATGGTTTAGAAGCATTGCAATGCACAACGGTATTCCGTCCTTTTTTAAATTCATCAAGTGTCATTTTTCTTTCCCCCAACCCTTTGCTTAAGCCAGTCCGAATATATAATGACTACGACGCTCATCTCAGCTCATTTACATACATGAATTGTTTTAATTTCACGAATATACAAATTAATATGATCGTAGAGTTTAACACGTTCCGTGTCAAGCCATTTTTGCCTGACAAGTCCTTCAGGCCGTTTGATATTTTAACAAATACTTCTTTTTCAAAACTATCTATGCTATTGGTTATTGGCTATCTGACGGACCTTCACCGGACAACATCACGTGTTATCAAACAATATTACGTTCCAACATGATACATAGCATGGCATAAGTAATTCTTACGTTCTCAATAGTTACCAAATCGTGTACCACCGGTGGTACACGTGGCACGGAATGTGTTGACGATGACGTATTTGCATTTGGAAGTGTCAACATTTCTATATCTATACTAATATTATAAAGAGGTAAAGTTTGTTAGTCTATAATGTTGTAGAGGGTAATTTTAGGAACTACTAAATTTTCATTTTTAATTATTTTACGAATAAAAGACACTTTATTTGTGAGTGTATATTAACTTAAAACGAAAACGTTTCTTACGAAGGCTGCCTTAACGATGAGAGATATATGATTGAGTTCTAAAGAAAAGTTGTAGAGCTTGATAATGCCTACAAAAAACTCAGACAGCCTCCGTGTTATTACAAAAAAGTTAAATACGCATTGAACTCTTACTTAAAAAAAGTTTGATCACAAAAGGGTGTCTTATCTTTTTACAGATGGACATTATTTTAATTTAAATATTCTCTAACACTTGTCTAAGTTGATAGTTCTTATTCTACTGTTGTAATTAACTGCATCTCTATTTGCTGGCAAAAGAAGTCTCATACTAAATTATGAATTAATTTGAAAGAAGTAAATAAATTAAACAATTTTAGACATTCACAAATTAATCATATATACTATTTGACACTATTGACATGTGACAGTGTATTTAATCTGTCATACTGTTGTTCCACCTTACGCACTTGACGTATTATATAAATCTTATAAATTGCTTATTTTATTTATACCGAACCACAACCGAACGTAGTAACCTCCTTCTTTTTCGAAGTCGGTTAAAAACTTAAATCAGATGTTTAACTAGAGATTGCTTGGACACGCTTTTGTAATAAAGTATTCTAAACATGACTTCAACTAGATTTAAAATTTTAGTCACTGCTTAGTAAGACTCGTGTTATACCCGTGTTCGTTTTCGTTTTTGTAATAAGACCGCATATGTCTAACTTTTTATTTAAGCGACAAAAAGTACTTTTTTATAAATGCTTACCGCAGAACGAAGTGGTCACGGGTAAGCCAGTATGTTACAATAAGAGTATTAATTCATATCATTGTTGTAGACATTATAATAAAGTTTTCTTAGGCAGACATTGACAATAATCGAAAGTCACGTTTTGTGCTTTTATTTCGAATTTCGTTCACAGGTCACGTAACCAAGTCACGTTCTAAAAAATGCCACAAAACTATAGGTTATACGGATACAGTAATACAAGAAAGATAAAATACTAATGATGTGTGATCAAACAAAAGCAAAACCAAGAAAAATGATTAGTAATGTCGTCAATTAATATCTACTTTCCGTTTAGATGATTAGTATCATCATTACAGCCTATAAGAGACCCACTAAAGGACAAGTGTAGGTCTCTTCTCGGAGAAAGATGTAGACATAATTACCACGCCAGCTCACGACGTATTAGTGATTTTAAACTTCGATAAATCCACAGTTTTATATATTTTTTGCTGTTCGCGAACGATAAGTTAAATTTACACAAACGTGAGTGAAGCTACGAATGAAAGCTTATCTTCTATAAAATAAATCTAACAAATAATAGGACCCTGAGACAACAAACCTCAGATGTAATTAAATTATATGAGTATTACTTTTGGCACCCAATCTTCTCGTAGATTATGACTGACATTGTTGAGTAAGTCATGGTACAAGTTTCTTGCGATCATTTCAATGAACTATCAAGACCCTTCTTAGAACTTCCTAGGTAGTTTTCGTGTCATCTCAGAAAGCATGTTCCGTGGTATTATTTTTCATTCCCTTCACTTGTGCACAATAACCGGAGTGTCCGATTGGTTGTAGAGCCACGCTGAAACTATTACTGGTTTTAGCATGAATAGGTCGGCTAGTCCGAGGTAGTACCACCCTCTCACAGAAAACCGACGTGAAGGAACAGTGCTTGCATTGTTGCGTTTCGTTCGTTCAGTGAGAGCGCCGGAGACCCACCGTCCCTCCCTTCTCCTCTCTCCACTCCCTCTCCCTCCCCTAGCCCTTCTCTTAAAAGGTGGCAACGCACTTGCGACTCCTCTGGTGTCGTTAGTGTCCATGGACGGTGGTAATCACTTAACAGCAGGTGACCCACCTGTTCGTTTGCCACCTATGACATAAAAAAGTGTATATTACGTAAAATGTTAGCTATATTACAAAATATACAGGCAAATAACACAAGATTATGAACCTATACCAATATTATAAAGCTAGAGGGTTCGTTTGTTTGGTTGAACGCGCTATTCTCAGGAACTACTGGTCCGATTTGAAGAATTCTTTGATTGTTAGATAGCTCATTTATCGAGGAAGGTTATAAGATATATATCACGATATCACACTAAAACCAATAGGAGCGGAGTATCAATGAAGAATGTTTCAAAATGGTCGATGCGTAGTAGCGTTAGCCCAAAGTATCTATGCCACGTAGACGAAGTCGCGGAAACAGCTAGTAAAATATAAAAACTACTACGTGACAGACTAATGTCCCGCCAAAAACTCTATTTGATTTTCTTCAACGAAATGTCAGTTGTCGAGAGTTATAAAGCTTACCCTAAATGATTTGTTATTTTATATGTTCTGATTGCCCTAAAATACTTCTTGAATGTCAAATCCCCCAGGCGGAGTAAAGAAGTTGCGTAACAGCTTCGCATTCCGTACCCGAAACGACTTAACAACATCAGCAACTGTAGAAGCATCTATATCACTGCGGAGTAAACAATTGCGTAAATCCTTCTAAATTTTACTTCGGCTGTTAAATTTTATTCCTCGAGCGAAATGGGTCGTTTCTCTTTTGATAATTTTCTTTCTTTTAACAATCAAATTTTTGATGTATTGTATAAATATGTAAAAATCCAGTGTCATGCTGTTTGTCCACCATGAACTAACTCTGAAGCTACTCAACCGATTTTCATGAAAGTTGGCATTTATATATAATTTGGTCCAACTTATTTCTTTTTTTTTATGTCATAGGTGGCAAACGAAGAGTTGTGTCACCTGATGTTAAGTGATCACCATCGTCCATGGACACTATGAACATCAGAGGAGTCGCAAGTGCTTTGCCACCCTTCGGGGGAAAAGGTTAGGGGAGGGTGAGGGAGAGGAGGACTACCAGCTGGACCTTCGGCGCTCTCACTGACCGAACGAAACGCAACAATGCAAGCACTGTTACTTCACGTCGGTTTTCCATGAGCGGGTGGCACTACCCCGGGCGAGCCGAGCCATTCATGCTGAAATCAGTAATAGTTTCAGCATGGCTCTACCACCATTACTTCACGTCGGTTTTCTATGAGAGGGTGGTACTACCCCGGGGGAGGCGAGCCATTCATGCTGAAACCTGTAATATATACTTCATGTCTCTCAGCATGGCTCTACCACCATTACTTCACGTCGGTTTTCTATGAGAGGGTGGTACTACCCCGGGTGAGCCGAGCCATTCATGCTGAAACCAGTAATAGTTTCAGCATGGCTCTACCACCATTACTTCACGTCGGTTTTCTATGAGAGGGTGGTACTACCCCGGGTGAGCCGAGCCATTCATGCTGAAACCAGTAATAGTTTCAGCATGGCTCTACCACCATTACTTCACGTCGGTTTTCTATGAGAGGGTGGTACTACCCCGGGTGAGCCGAGCCATTCATGCTGAAACCAGTAATAGTTTCAGCATGGCTCTACCACCATTACTTCACGTCGGTTTTCTATGAGAGGGTGGTACTACCCCGGGTGAGCCGAGCCATTCATGCTGAAACCAGTAATAGTTTCAGCATGGCTCTACCACCATTACTTCACGTCGGTTTTCTATGAGAGGGTGGTACTACCCCGGGTGAGCCGAGCCATTCATGCTGAAACCAGTAATAGTTTCAGCATGGCTCTACCACCATTACTTCACGTCGGTTTTCTATGAGAGGGTGGTACTACCCCGGGCCCCGGGCGAGCCGACCTATTCAACTTGAAAGATACAATTTATATTTCTCAATATTTAATAAATTATTTTTTAATATTCAAATTATTTTATTACAGATTAAATGATTGTTAATGTTGATTATTGTTATTAATTGTAAGTTTCACCGGTCTCGAACAGATGGCGCTTTAAATTAGTTTGTTGACAGAAAACTGTAAGACCGGCTGTTATAGATATCTCATAGATGGTGACACGTTTTAATTTATTTATTTTTTTCAATTACCGTGTCATAGCAACCTGTGGTCGCTTCGGTTAGTTATATATTATTAGTAAACTAGCGGGCAAGGTAGATGTTGTCCCACCCTGATTATAAAAATACCCTTGACAAATTATATACCAAAACCTTCCATATGAATCACTTTATCCAATGGAGAAACCAGCATGAAAAATCAGTAGTTTTTGAGTTTATCACGAACAGACAGACAGACAGACAGACTTTGCTTTATACTATGTAATGATAACGTATGTCGTTACTGTCGAAAATACAACTAATGTAACGTGTTTGTTGTCAAAAATAGTTATTGATCGAAGGTCATCCATCGATATATTTATCACTATTTAAGAATTAAGTTCACGATTAACGGCGCATACTTTCTAGTAACAGTTTCTTTCATTCTGTAAAAATGTTTTATAAGTCATTAAAATATAACCATTACCAGATTTTCTCTGATCACAGCCTCAGGTTATCTTCTAAAGAAATCGACCAAAAAAAATCCTTTTTGATGTGAAAACTTTTTTAGCCGCAATGAATGATTTTCGATAGAAGAAAACTTATGAGTTTGCGTCATCGACATGCTAGTGAAGCATTACCGAGATTCTCGTGATGTATAGCGCTTGCGTCAGACTAGTTTAGATATAGTAGGCATATAAATGTAATATTTATATTTTGGATTGAGCTTGTGCAGTCCATCATATGTTTGATTAATTAAAAAAATGTCTAAAATTATTGTTCGGAGTGTCCGTAGATATTAAAACCAGACTAACGTTAACAATGTCAATTTACAAATTATGGAATTTAAATAATTCAAGCTATAATTGATTTTAAAATAAAAAAGAAATAGTTTTTCCATTGTCCCGACTTAACAGTTCTGTCGACAGTAATTATGACTGCCTCCACTTTTTTTGAATTTATACAGAGGCGGGCAACATTCTTAAAATCCTTTATATTAAGACTTGAGACATCTAAGCCAACCTCACCTGTACGTGGTGAATAACGAACAAGGCAATGGCGAAAGCGGGGTGGTAGGGTTTTACAGCCTGATTGGGTCGCAACCACCATGTATATGGCGAAAAAGCCCATCATAGTGATTCGCTTCTGCGGGTCGTGTTTCGGGATCAGCCTGTGCATATCCAGCTTTTCGCAGACCGGCATTACAGCGGTGACCGGCGATGGATAGTGTGTCACTCGGTGGTCGCCGTTGTTTATGGATTGTACTATGCTTACCATCAGGCACAGTGCAGTCATTTTGCCGTGCTATAATTGAAATAAATATATCCTATACTGGCCGTTTTAATAGTCCTTTGCAGTCTTAGACTCGCGAAGTTGCTTGCAAGGTAAGAAACCAAGCCGAGGTTCATCCACTTTGGTTTGAGCTTGTTGCCAAGCTGCGAAGTGCCTTAAGCGCCCGCCTTAGTCCAGTGAAGCTATGATAGCCCATCAAGCCAATAGCGTAGTCAGATCGAAGTCGAAGATCGAAGTGCTTTTTAGTTTGGTATTATGACTGGCGCTTAAATTGATATGTGAATTATCCTACATAGCTTTAGCATAAGAAGGTATTTCACTAAACTGATGAAAACGATACAGTTTATTACTTTTTTATCTTTACCTAAATAGCACCATAACTAGACACTCATTGTTAGGCATAAATAGATTTTTTTTTTCCTAAAAAACGGTTACGAAAAAGTACATTGAAGGGCACATCGTGACATGCTTACGGCTGGCTTTTAGCTGGGCCGACAGAAGTACTCTTGAAACAAAACAGCCACTGGCTCTCTGCCAGCTTCTATCAATTTGAAATCTCAACTAAAACGTCCCTAGTTTTTTCTCTCGTATTTATAAAATTGCAACAAATGTATTTTTTGTTTATGTCAAAGAACAGCACACAGTTAGAAGGCCTATGTGATGTTAAATGTTAACGTTCTCCTATGGACAACTGCAACACCAGAGGCATCAGTGTTGTGTTACCCACCTTTTGAGGAGCGCTATTTCATAACCCCGTGGAATACCATAGAATGAACACTGAAGACTGGGAATTGAAGTCTTCAACCAAATATATGGTGTGGGACATTAGTACCATCTAATAGTAACCGAGGCAATCAAAAATTGTTAATTGAAGCAATGATGGCTCGTGGTAACTTTTTCTATGGCTGCCTGGCTAGCTACCACCCTAAGTTGAGGCTCTATCGTCATGTAATTGTACCTTTATGGAGTAATCTCCCAGCTGGCCCTAAGAATCAGTACTGTATAGATTCAGTATAATACCATTACGGCCAATATTGTTACCTAAAACATCACTACATATTATAAAACAAAGTCCTCCTCCGCTTCTGTTTGCTTGTCTGTCTGTTCACGATAAACTCAAAAAATACTGAGCAAATTTTCATGTGGCTTTCATTAATAGATAGAATGATTCACGGGAATGGTTTAGGAATATTATTTATTTAGATATTTGTAAACTGGTTCAATCATAACAATAATTGTTGTAAGTATCGGAAAACCTCTAGCCGTCTGGGAGTTATCGTGGATAATGCTGCCTAACCTCTTTAAGATATAACAAACAATAGGCATATGCAATCGCAGGCATAAGTCGCGGGAACGAACTAGTAAAACACATATAAAAGACCAAGTTTTACAGTTACATTCCATTTTCCATTGTATTGGACGATAGATTACATAAATCTGAAAACAGTAAACCATGCAATTGTATCTTATATCAAACTTAGAACATATTCAGTAACGTCGCTCTAGTATTAGAGACTATAAAACTATATTTATAGGACAATCTTTTGACAGTCCGGAGTCATTTTTAGATAATAATCTCCGTTACGGTAATTTCATCAAGAGAAATGCAGTCATTGCATGAGCTTGACAATAACATGTTCAGTTATCGTCAGATGTTGCTATTACTGAAGAAACTGGCGAAGGAATACAAGAATTCAAGGTTTTTTTTGCAACTAGTTTCGCTGAAACATTTGCATGCTTCGGTGTTCTATTTTCATGTAAGTGATTTTCAAAATCAATTGAAATGATATGTGCTAAAAATGACGGATACCCTGTTGACACATTTTATGGTTATTTTAAAACATCTTGAAATTAATTATATCTGTGGCATAATATACTATAATTAGTTCTAATATTTGACTATTCTGTAGATATTTTTATATATTTGAAGGGCGTGTTATGAGATGCTTACGGTTGCTTTTTAGCTGGGACGACAGAAGCGCCCTCGAAGCAAAACTTCAACTGGCCCCGCGCCAGATTTTATCAATTTAAAATTTCCACTAAGCTCCTATAGAATTTTGTGTGAAAATGTTGATTTACTGGAGACGTGGTTCACCTACAAATTAGCTTCGAGAGTTGCAATGTCTGATTTTTAACTTAATTTGATATGAGACTCGGGGAAACAAAGCAACGAGAAACATTCTCTTGAAAAGTGTACTTTAAAGAAAAGTAGTACTGGAATAATAATACAAGAAATGTGAATAGTATAACAACAATGAAATACACTATACGATAGTGGTTTAAGAATAGAACAGTCTAACAATGTGTCGATCGCAGAGGTTTCGAATTCCATAATCCGAATCCGAGCTTTTGGTGAAGGAAAATATTTTAATGTAACCACACTCAATTGTGTATCTCTGATACTCATCTTGTTAGGTACCGGCCTCAAGTAAGAAATTACTTAACATATTGGAATACGACAAATTATTTTAAGAAGTAAGTTGTCATGCATGCGTTTAAATTGGAAATATATTTATTTATATTTATTAGACATTGTAGCCTAACGTTATTCTATAAAGAATATAAAGGACAAAAGAAAATATTGGAAATGGATGGAATGATATGGATGATGATGATGATATAGATATCCATGATATGAAATAGATAATGATTAAGAAATATATATAGAACGACGTTTAAATATCGTATTGATCTCATCAAGGCATTAGCAAAAAAGAAAAAGTTTATCATCTAAAGCATGTTTTAATAAATAACCACCACGGTAATGTAAATGAATGTCAAATGTTTTACTAATACAATTTCAAAGAAAAATGTGATCTATATGTAATAATCTATACATATAAAAATAACCTGAATCTACGTTAAATGTACTTTTTATATATTTATGAAAAACAATGTTGTAGGTGTCTTGGAATAAGTAATAAAATACATTTTAATTACTTTTAGAAGTATCTGTCTGTCTATTTGTTTTTAATACGCATCACTGCTAAAGTACTGCATTTACGATAAAACCCCAAGAAATTCATAAAGCATATTCTCGAGTAACATTTAGTATTGGTTTCATTAAAATCGGTTTTCCTCTATCAAAGGATATTGTAATTTTAATGATGACACGACTTAAGTTTTTTTTTAAATATCGTAGCGTGGGTCACCTGATATTAAATGATCACCACCGTCCATAGACACTAACAACATCGGGGAGTTGAAAGTGCGTTGCCAGCCCGTGTTTGGGGAAGGGGGGAGGGAGGGGGAAAGGAGAGAGAAGGGGAGGTGGGTCTCCGGTGCTCTCACTGACCGAACGAAACGCAACAATGCAAGCACTGTTACTTCACGTCGGTTTTCTAGGAGAGGGTGGTACTACCCCGGACGAGCCGACCCATTCATGCTGAAACCTATAACTTGGGGTCCTTCAAGCGTAACGTGAAGAGACATTTAAGCAGGCCGGCATGACAGTGACGACCGCTGGAGGTGGTATCTCTCAGTGGTCGCCGTTGTTTTTGGATTGTACTGTGCTTACCATCAGGCACAGTGCAGTCACTTTGCCGTGGTACAATAAAAAAAAAACCAGTAATAGCTTCAGCGTGGCTCTGCCACCTTTTAAATTACAAAAGAAAAGTAAATAAGTAAATGGACTTAATATATTGAGGTTATTTTATTAGTCACCGTTTTTTTTACATTAGGCTCCACGCGGACGGAGACGCGGGCACAACTAGTAATATTTAAAGTTTAATCACAACAACCAACCCACTTTGGAGTGTATACTATACATATATATCATATATGTATTAGTACAGCATCATAAATTGGAAGTCGTGATAGCCGAGAGGTTTTACCGATGGAATATCAATTCGAAATCCACAGGTTCCAACTCCCGGCGTGTACCAACGGATTTTTCGAAATTCGTGTATGTTTGCAAATCCAAATTGGTAATTGGTATTATCGACCGGCGGTGAAGGAAAACATATTCTTATAGTACCACCATATGTTAGAATATACAGAACTGTATTTCTCTGCGTTTAAAACCACCAATACGTCGTGAGCTGCCATACTGACTACGCCATAATACCTTCTTTTGTGAAAAAGTTTATAGATTTGCAGTGGGTCACATGTTGTGGTGATGATAATAATATATTTGTAAACTTAATTATTGATATTATATATTAATACGTGAAGCCAAAATTTTGTACCCCTTTTTAAGTGAATTGCGCGAACGGATGAACATGAAATTTGCCATAGTTAAAGTTTATATGGAGGAGAAGCGCAAAAAGCTATTTTTTTTTATATAAAATGAATTAGAAATACATTAAATTAATTAAAATATGCTTTCCTCACACTACTGCTAGAATTTTACACGACATATACACACATGTAAATGAAAGACTTATTGACATCCGTTGTTTTAGTTTTACGTTCCTATTACCTTTTCAATATTTTTAACATGACTGACGTTGCATGCCTTACATGCCCTTTGAAATCAATTGGTCAAATTGTAGGTTAATTTTATAATAATATAATATGTAAATTCATTATATACATTAATATTTAATGGATAAATAATTTATCTTTAGTAAATTTATGGAACCACAAAAATAATTATTATTCTCTTTTATTTCATCAAAATTTTTAGGTGACAGGACTGCTTTCACTTCATGTCACTTTGCTTCATGTTTTCATAAGAGTAAAGCAATATTACCAAAGTCAATGTCAATATTTTAATGTAAAGTATTTCTTTATGGTGAACTCACTTCAAATGATGATTCAATAAAAAAAATAAGCGAAAAAAGGCTTTGTAAAATCAAAATAAGAAAATTTGTTTGGGCATGAAAGTAATCCATCACTTAGATCTCCACGGTTACAATCAGACAGTTCAACTTAATGTAGCAATTATATTTAGTACAGTTGATGGTGAATTATGAACAAAAATGAATTAATTTTCAAAAGTTAATGGTAGTATTAAAAACATCTTTGTTTTGGATTCATCATTTGATTCTATTGTGTATCCATTACTTCTCCAAATGATGATACTGGGTATATCACTATTCCTCATAATGTATAATACTATACTTACTATAATTAATAATATATTAATATAATTAATTCAATATCACCCAGAAATACCACGCACCTAAGGTGTCGTGTAAAATTAATTGAAAATTGTGTCAATTATTACGATAAATTCTTTATTTTCGTAAAGTTATGTTTACTTAGAATTTGAGAGCCTTACCAACTTATGCAACCGCCTGTTTTTTTGTTCAAATTTATAATTAATTTCAATTTTCATTTAGACATTGATTTTTTTGTTATGTTTATATAATAAAAAAAAAAGTGGCAAATAACTATGTAGGCATGATAAAAGCCTTTCATTATAGAAGAATACCCTTTGAAAAAAACCCTAATAAAGTTCAAACTTTAAAAATTCAATGAAATATGGTCGAATGTCGACCACTGGGCGCCCACTAGTATAAATCAAACTATAATTGTAAAATATAAGAACTTTCAATAAGGAACCTTTAATGAATGCTCGTTAAAAAAATAAGTAAGCAATATAACAATCCAAGACACGTTAGCAAGAATACTAACGAGCCTTAGCGAACAGCGAGCTACTTTATCTATGTTTCGTCTTGTAAATTTTGTTGTATTTTGTCGCATTCATTTGCATTTTGTATTTCTTTAATTATGCATTTGGCAATGAACCAAGTCTTCCCGTTCTTGAAAGTTTATATTAATGTAAGTACATACATTCTTTTTTATAATATTGAAAATAAGGGCCATCAACTGACCATAAGCCACAAAATGATAGATCGATTGTTTGTCGATGAATAATGCTTATTTTATATTTTGAATAAAATGAAACCTGTAATCCGAGTGAAGCCTATATTTTTCTAATATAAATATAAATAAAACAAAGAATAAAGCTGTGGAATGAATACTTTTCCAGAACATAAATATACTTTTAGTTCACTGTTTTAACAAATGCCTTTTACCAGCTCTCGCTGAATTAGCACTAGAACTAACGAGGCTCATTAGTGCTGGAAGCTTCCTCCGACATTGTCCACAACTTTTTGGCTTATATTTTTGGCTTACTCTTTTTGCTTAAACCGCTGATTAACACTAATTTGTATTACGTTTTAACTTTTTCATTTCTGTATTTATAAAAGAAATTCCTTTGTATTTTACTATATTTTTCTATTTGTAAGTGAATTAACCTTTTAGTGGGTCTATTAATAACGATTAATCGACAAGTGCCATTATCTTTACGAATTGAAAATTCAAATGCCAAAGTGTAAGTGGACTTACACTTAACTAATTCCTAGAAACGATGCATTGGACTAACTATAAAAAAAAACTAGTAGAAACAATTTGCTAATAATGAAAAAAACATTAAAGACGCTTATTGATAGAATACTCGCAAATGCTTAATAAGACAAAATGTTGAATGAATACTCACAACTGATTATGAAAGTCAAAGGGTTCAAGGAACGCTTACAAATGAAAATTCAGATAAACCTGCATCCAATTAAGAACAGTGCTCTAGCGACGAACGTAGAAAAGTTAGGGACAGTTAAACACACGTGTGCTTTCGTATTTGATAATGAGCGAGTGCTTAGATGGGATTTGTAATGAAATTCTCCAACATTTTTCACAGAATTTCATTTTGCAGAAATTTCTGCCAACGTTTTAATCTTTATAATTTTGCTACTGTTTCATGGATCTAGGATATGCTAAGTATTCTAGTGTTTTTTTAAGCTTTAATTAGCGTTGCAGAAATATTTACCGGTATTAATATTATATTTCGATGGGAGTACTAATAAGAATTTGATTAAATATGTTTTAGGACATATTTAGGCTAGTATGGAAATTATTATAAACTACTCTCTCTCTATAATAAAACTAGCTTTAATCGCGGCTTCACTCACTTTAATGTAAATTTAATCTATCTGGATGATGTAATTTTCTATACAACTGACAACGAGTATGCAAAAATTCATAATGATTGGTTGAGTAATTAAAACATGAAAGCGAAAGAAACAAACTTACATTCTCATTTATAATATTAAGTACAGATGACACCTACCTTAGAAAATTATGATTACGTTAGTTGCATTTTGTAAATAAAGTAAAACACTGTAAATACACAGGACATTGTTTCAAACTCACTAGATTCGCATACAAGGCAATCAAAACTCTAACAGGTAAAATGACACTAAAGTCACGTAAGTTAAAATGAGAAAACCTACAAGTAATTTAAGCAGTGGTACGCAATGATTGCAGATGATCTTAAGGTCTACGACAAAGATCAGGTGGATTATTGCGTCAAAAATGTACTCAGAGATACACCTAAACAGTCATGTCGACGCCGGGTATACGCGTCTGCAGACACCTGTACAGGTGCCATTCGATACAGTCACAGCTTTAAGTCATCTGGGAAGATGCACTAAGCCTGTGATGATACAGTCTTATGAAGTACATTATCAATAACTGAAACAATAGGTGAGGATTTCTCAATTTTTATGATTAGGAAAATGTGGATCGACATAGTATTCATCTTCACTTTCTATCAGATACAACTGGGGCAAACATTGACCAATATTTATGATATACAAAAATCAAGTTTTCGACAAAAGCATATATAATAAATAAATGTATATTTAATTAAACATTCCATTAGCAAATACATTTATCATCACAGATTTTAATACCAGTTTATTCACATAGTGTATAAAGATCGGCTTGTCTATAAATTTTTAATAAATTAGTTAGGTATATGTTCCTTGTATTTTGTCAAATAACAAACCAAATGAGGTTATTGCTAGACATCAAAATACTACTAGCATTTGTCATCCAGACCCATAAAAGCCAACGTTTATTGCCAAATAGCTTTGGAGGTTAATGCTTTCTAAGACCAAGTTTCAATTTAAAATGTTTCTTCTCTCCTAATTATGCTTTGTAATGCTTTTCTAATATTAAAATATTGGTTATCGGCGTGCGTGTATAAAGATTACAATAAAATAAAATAAAACTGTATTAAGTGAAATGATACTTTATGATAAACTAGCTTTTGCCCATGGCTTCGTTGAGGATATTGTAGATTTAGCCTATTCCTCAAGAACAGTGTATTTTTTTCTCGGTGAAAGGTACAACGTAAAAACATGTATATACAAGTCAGGATAGTTGGTTAAGTAAATAAGGCATGAAAGTGTAACAACAAACAAACTCACATTCATATTTATAATATTAGTTAGGCTCTTTGAGTTAAACCGTTTTAAACAATCAGACAAATAAAGTTTACTGGTTCATGATATTTAGCAATAAAATATTTATTGATTTGAGTAATTTTCTCAACTTAGTGTCCACCGTTGCAGTAAACAAATTTATTTATTTATTTATTGTGGATATAGCAACAGTCAACAGTCAAGAACGATAATACAATAACAATAATAAAAAAAAATTAAACTAAACTGAAGACCTAAAACGCTTTATCACATAGAAACTTAACTTAACTTACACTATTAATAATAATAAAAAATAATTAAATTATATAATAGTAAATACTGCAAAACATTAAACTTAGAGAAAAAAAGAATAGAATAAGAATAAACGAACAAAAGTGAAAATGAACATAAAAATAACAGAAGTAATACTTTTAATAATTGAAACTCCACCAAATCATGGTAAGCATATGATAATGCAAAGCAACAGCGACCATTTGTGATCGAGAATCCAACGGCAGTTATTATTGTTATACCAGCTTGATCAAATGTATTTCCTCGTTATGCTCCAGTTACCATATATTATGAAAAAAGTAAAAAAGAAGAAGAAAAGATAACGGGGATTCAGTTCTACAAAAGTATTTTTCTTATATGCGACAACGACGATTCTTATGCAGCTCAATGAAAGTAGATCATTAACCACAAAACACAAACAATGAGAATGGAAGTTAGATCATACTTCACCTAGGAGTACGACACAAAAGATCTATAAAAACATAAGAAAGAATGATACTTGAATGACGTGGCAGAAAATGCCCGCATCACGCGCGAGACGCTCAGCGTTTTTATCTCTGATGAATGTAGATCAAAAGCATCATTATCTTAAGATGTAAGTCGGTGAGAGCAAAACTGGCCGCGAGCCAGCCGCGGAAAATCTCAATAATGATTTATAAGTAGTTGTACAAACTTCAGGACTAGCGGTTACTAGTTCTACTGAAGAAACAGATCATTTGAAAACACAGTTCTTTTAGAGAAACGACCTACAGAATAACTTTCATTATTAGTGGACTCCGACGCCATGAGTTTCCTGTGAGGAATATTTTTTTTACACGCATTCTTCTTTAAAATAATCCATCAATTAATTGAACAAAGGAATTTAAAAACGGATCTAAGTTTAAAACTGGGGAAATGTAGTTAACTCATGAGAATGATTCATTGGTAGTATATTAGTAGATTCTTAGCTAATTTTTCGAGCCCATGACAAGCATGCAGGCAATGTAGGTGATCCTAATCGCTATTGCGACACGATGAAACTGACGATTCGTACGATTTTTGAACATAAGTAATCTTTACTTTTAACTACTATCAGTTCTATCCATAATTATTTCTGTAATTACATATTAGAATATGTATAAATTTACGTTATACCTAGAGGTATAAATAAAAACTTTGGTCTTTAATTCATTTTCAGGCAACGTCATCCGTTTATAATTTGTTATACTGCAAATGTGTATAGTATCAATAATATATATACTACAGTACTATAGTTTCTCTAGTCTTCTTCGGAAGGTAAAACTAAAATTGAAAACCTATTCACGATAGCCTTTTAAATTTTCTCGCAATTATTGTTGAAAAGTTGAATTTCTAAGGTTTTTCATTTCAATTCTACATCACCTTCTAAATCTTCCGTTTGTAAGATATATTATTATGTATAACACAAGTTATATTAAGCAACTTTGGCATGACGTTTGCAAAAAGGTTTTTTTAAATATTTTATATATTATAAATATCTATATTCAGCCCCATTATTTTAATCAGATTTGTTGTTCAAATGTCGTCACTTACTGGCTATACTACATACACTGGTTAAATGAAGGCTAGTCGTACACTTTTTAACTCGAATAAGAGAATTATTTGTATACTGTTTTGTGGCCAGATTATTTCTATGGTATTCTAGTCTATTTTTATAAGCTGCAGAAAACCTTTCTATTTCCTCCTTAACTGATAAGATTTCGAGGTAATCATGTACTTCTGTGTTCCGTGTGTACCATGCGGCATTACTTATTATCTTCACTACTTTATTTTGGTAGCTCTGGAGGATTTCTATATTAGAGTGACTTGCAAATCAACAGAGATGTACGATATAGCTAACAGATAACACTAATATTATAAACTGTCTTCAAATGTGAAATACAATGCGAAGTCTTAACACAGTTAATGAGTACATAATCGGATGGCTGGCACACAAGGGCTGTAAAATGCTAACGCGAGCAATTGTATTATAACTGAGCCCTCCGAAGCGGGCTGACTTCTCATCTCACGTGACATTAACGTTTTTACTGCCGCATTACGTTCCCGTTCTCTCTAAGTACGTTTAGTGGAGGCCGTTACTGTTATATTTTTTTAATGTCGCCTGTATTGGAACTGCCTTTGTTAATGGGTCCTACAGGTTGGATTACTTTATATTTAGAATTGTATTCAACGTTTTCCTAGAGATTAGGTACATCTATTAAAATTTTCTTTTACAACTTCATTAAACCTTACCAAATCTTATTCTCTTAACTGAATCTTAGGGTTTCTGTGAGGAACTTTAGTGGACATTATGTGATTTTCAGAGCTGATTTCCTCTGTATTCGATAATTTCTGGTATTAAATGTGATAAGTTTTGTTAACTGGTTAGAACCTTTCTAAATTGCAGGTTTACCAATGGCAAGACTTGGTAATTGTCTCTGACTAGATCTCCGCACACTTATATCAAGTGTAATGCTCGTGGAAGTGTACTTTCGGTTTTGGTTTTTGTTTGCTTTTGGCTGGGCTTTTGATTTGCAGGCTGTGCAGGCTGGCAAAACAGTCACGAGCCAAGAGATTGCATATTTAATCACTCGGTGGTTGCTATTCTTTTTATATTGTACCATGCTTACCATCAAGTACAACGGTGTCATTTTGTAGTGCTACAATAAAAAAAAACTTTTTCAGGAGAACGAAGTCACCGACACAAGCTTGTTATAATTATAGTAATACTAGCAATCACCCGCGTCATTATCTGACATTATCTATGTCACTTATTATTTTCTTGTAACTCTGTTTATGGTCCGCGCGCAGATCTTAGTTGGCAGGATTTATTTCAAAATTACTCGAGAGTCAACGTTATATTTTGGCTCAACGTCTTTATAAGCTATAACGTATATTTTATTCTCATTTATAAAAAATATTACTGTTAAGTTGGATTAAAATCCTTCCAATACGTTTTGCATGAAAAAATAAAAAAACATCTATTCATCCTGCAATATACTCCAGTAGTCTAAACAAGATAATTTCTAAAAAGAATATTTTATGAAGATATTCATTCGGTTACTTCATCGTTTTTGGTCAGATTGGCGTTGTTGCATCCAAGGCAAACAGGCATTCTTGAGCTTATTACCAAGCGGTGAGTGCCTTAAGCACTCGCCTTAGTATTCCGGTGAAGCTATAAAGGTCCGTCAGACCAATAGCGTAGTCGGTTCGAAAAAAATGGATCAGTCTTTTTCATTTCATCTCAGGGCGACTTCTTCAAGAATAAGAGTCTTAGTTTGATCACACTATCGATTTTGTATTAAACCGGAAGTTCTTTTCATTTTACCAAGTTCAATATTTCAAGATTATCTAGTTATCATTGGACTTTACGATCAAAGTAACGGTGAATCCTTAGATATAGAAAGTTGATAGTCTATTACTGACTTTTAGTAGCTCTAAGCAAAAGCAAATGCACATAACTTTTGGAGAGAAATAGAAAAAAAATCAACAATGTTTATTGAAATGAATATATATAAATTTATAGTTATTGTGGTCACAAACAGATGAGCTAACATAATTATATAATATAGCTAACGTAATAATATGGACATATCGATAATGTACCAACGAAATTTACTTATTAAATTTCAACAAAGTCTTCTGCTATGTCTATATGTCTGTCTGTTCGCGTTAAACTCAAAAACTAATGAACAGATTTTCATGCAGTTTTAACCAGTAGATAAAGGGATTATACAATATATGTATATACAACACCTCAAGTATCACAAAATCGGTAATTATTGTTTAAAAAAAAATCCTTTGTTCAATTTATTTTATTTTATTTATTTAGTTATATTTGCTTTATACAATTGTTCATTAAATTAAATCGATAAATGTTTAATAACATTGGGCTGTTCAAGTATGACGTAAGCAGATTTTTTGTAATTTCTGACCGCCCGTTCCCTCTGGTCAGCAAAAGTAAGCAAAGCTATTACCCCCTTTTTTGCTTACATCAACATTTATTCGTAACGACTTAACTTTATAGAAAATCCGAAAAAGTTAATAATAAATATTGCTGACGTAATCACATCAAAGACCCCTCCCCCCCACCTCCTTTAGTGCTTACGTAATACTAGAATACCCCACATAAATGAAGTATGTAATAAAATAACTCAAATCAAAACAATGTAAATTAGTTTAATGGATCTCGCATTACAAAGACATTACGAACAAACAGAAACTTGCCTTTTTAATATTGAGGGTAGGAAGGATAATAAAATTCGTTTCCTTAAACATTTCCACGCTGTTATTTTGAAAACTGTATCAGTTATCCGCCATCAGCCCGTTTTTATCCGCTAACCCCCCTTTATCCTCCAATCAGAGCGGATTATATCCGCCGTGGCGCGCTGCTAGACAACAATGTCTGAGCAGTTGCAATGCGAAATTTCGTATTTATTTTAGGCAGAGATTAATTTTGACTAAACATAACCACTATGAGCGGAAGCCACTGGCAAAGAAATAGTATATTATATATGACAGTTCAAATATTTTTTTAATTCATGAATGTCCCTTATTATTAATTTTATAAGCGAAAATAATATTAATTGTACAGTACTTATGTTACAAAAAATAGCGTATCCGATATCCATTAATTCATTTTTTTTATCATAGGACGCATACGTACAGGTGGGTCACCTGACGTTAAGTGATCACCATCGTCCATAGACACTAGCAACACCAGAAGAGTCGCAAGTGCGTTGCCACCCTGTGTTTGGAGGAGAGGGAGTTGGGAAGGGAGGAGGGGAGGTGGGTTGTCCAGCGCTCTCACTGACCGAACGAAACGCGACAATGCAAGCAGTGTTACTTCACGTCGGTTTTCTGATTTCGTAGGAAAAATTTTTTTGTAATAAATAAATAACTACATATCATCATACACGGCCATATAATTTCAAATATATGTTTATATTTGTCTATATATTATATACCAAACATACATGTATATAGATATTTAACACACAGACATAAAACTGACAGTTATGCTTGTCATACAAAAGTCACTCAGGAGCGAGACTCGAACCAGTGACCACTGATCTCTATACTAGAAATTATCACCAATGCACCGCAAGACCTGTCGTAGTAACATGCCTTCATAATTTTATAAAGATGTGCAATAAAATATTATATAAATCTCTAATATTTTGTTTTGTTTCAAGCATTTAGCCTTTTTAATTGTTTATATTCTTTAACGGTTGACCGCGATCTCAGCTGATAATAAACGATGATGAGATCTAAGCTGGTAAACACGCTAAGCCTAAAGTGGAACTGACTCACAAGTGCAATGTCGGAACACACCTATATAGCTAGTTAAACGGACTTAGAAAAACCGGTACAACCATGTTATGCAGTTTTACTTCACTGAAAGCTCAATCGCAAGGATTCGAACCTACGTCGGTCGGCGCAGTGTCCGGACATGCTAACCACCGCTCACAACCATCATGACCGCTTCGTCACAGTCTTAAAGGACTACAAGAAGTAATTTTACCAAAATATTATAACTCACAAAATGTCGAAATTAGTTTACACTTACTGAACACGCAAGCAAAGCTATGCAATATAGACGGAGCTTAATATACTTAACAAGTTAACTCATAGTGCACTATATCTCGCATTAAAGACAAACTTTGTGGAATTTCACAAGTTGGCGACTTTTCTTTGTGTTTAACGAATTAAGTAGGTTACTTCAGTGTAACTGAGTTAGTAACTTTGGAACTTACTTTGAACTTACATACAGTGAGTAAAGTCCTTTCAGATGTGACTTAATTAAGTTAGTGTTGCAAGAATTTAATGAAATGCCCCATAGACCGGTTTTTTATACTTTATGGGTTCTAGCGTGTGACCAAAATCTCTTCTGACATTAAGTGATGATTTGGTCTAAGATGTTAAGGCGCTAAACATAACAGAGAACTGATTCTCAAATGCACCTTCTGAAACATACCTTTAAAAGCTTGCAAAGTACAAAATAAAAAAGGCATTGAGCTAACACTGAACTAACATCTCTACTAATTACTATCAACAATAATATATTTTTTATGTATTTATTCAAACTACATATACCGGTATTTATTCTTAATAAAGCGTACACTGTGTTGTGGTAACCAAACGGCTAAAATACATACATTAGAGATATTAGCATAACATTCCTGAATATCACAAGAAAAAATAAAATCTGCGATTCCTCTCACTGTTTCACAGTGGGTTTACTATTGTTATGTCACAACATTAATCCAAGAACAATATATTCTTGAAATTCTTAATCTAAATAGATGTAAAAATTGCACTACAATCGAAAAAACAATAAATCCGAATAAAAATAAACAAATAAAATTCTCCACTTTTAACAAAGGCAGAAAGAACTTCATAGTTGCTAAAGTATATTATAAATCTTACATAAAGTAGTTTTATATGCACAGTAAAACTCGAAGCAGAGCTAAAACGAGCCAAACAATCCGGCCAACAATCGAATCGGTCATAAACCTCGTAAGAGTTTCGCCCAATAATCGGCTAGGTGGAACTTAATGTATTTAAATGTGGCCCGGCTTCGCAAATGGTGATGTTTTTCTAAATAAACTGCTTTGTTTTATTCATTTGAAAAAGTCAATCTTTTATATTATCGCTTTATTTGTTTCATTTATTTTATCCTGATGGCATCGATTGCCAAGGAATTTTTCTTCTTGCCCTTATCCTATGCCAAGGAGGGTCGGCATCTCTTTCTCTTCAATGTTCTATCAAGAGTCATTCAAATATTTTTCACGTGTTCCATCAACACCTTTCTTGGCTTTCATACTTAGTACACTTCTAATCACATGATTTTCTGAAAATTTCCCATGATTGGCTAAGCTTAAGTAAGACGAATAACTCTCGATCACGGATGTCATAACTCAGGGCTTGGAGCTTAATTTGAGATATTTTAGGCTGACAATATATTATTAACCATATTTTAATTTTTTTTTCATTAAAATTTTCCGTCTAGTCTAGAACCTTCACTATCACCTCAATATAATAACTAAAGTGTATATTAAGAAGCTGTGAAGAAATTTGTACAAACATTCTTATGAATATACCAGCTGATTCCCGCGACTTCGTCGGCGTTGTTTATTATTTCAATTGTTTTGTTATATCTCACAAGCAACGTTTTCGACGAAAGCTACCGGCCGGCTTGACTTTTTCCGCCACTTCTAACATTTATCATTATATTTCAACCAATTTACAGAAATATTTGACAAATTATATATCTAAACCTTTCTCGTGAATCCCTCTATATATTAATGAAAACCTCGTGAATCTTTCTATGTATTAAACCGCATGAAAATCTGCTCAGTAGTGTTAGAATTTACAGACAAACGGACGCAGGACTTTGTTATATATTATTATTATATATATATTATTATTATATATATATATGTTCTTTATATATACATTTCTTCTGTACGTGTGTATGTCACTGAACTCCTCCTAAACGGCTGGACCGATTTTGATGACATTTTTTGTGCGTGTTCCAGTGGATCCGAGAATGGTTTAGATTTTGACAATTGGACCCGATAAGTTGCGCTACGGTTGACTTTTAGGATTTTTTTTATCGAGGTGGGATAACGACAGCCGGACCCGCTAGTTTATTATAATTAAACAAGCGCGGGAGACGTGCACTGTATGGACTCTAAGAATAAATATATGTGATTTGAATTATATTATCGTTTTGGTCAATTTGGCGGCCATTTTCTTTTATTTACCGCGTTTGCATCTACATAACTCAGTGATTATAGCAACGTATAAGAATAACACAATTATATCGACAGTATATGTTATGTGTGTATATATGTTATATCTATATATTAAAACATTAAACACATATTGTTCGATAATGTATAGTTTAAAATTTTCATTACTTTCTTATATAGTGTTAGTGAGCACTGAGGGTGATATATAGTAGGTTAAAGTTCCAGGTATATTGCTAATGATAAATCCCATCCCCTTCGATATACTATTCGTATTCACTTATGTAATGTACACGTCAAATGTTACAGTAGATGGCGTGCGTGTCGTAGTTACAAATGTTTTTGAAAAAGCATTTCTGTAATGTACACACCTACTCACATTTCTTTAATACATTAAAAAAAACGCGGGTGACAGCTAGTAGTTATTATTATAAAACAAAACAATTTGGTACTTATAATTTTCAAAATGTGAAACTGTATGTACAATGAGTTAAATCCTATTTTAATCGTTAATATAATATGTTTGATTTTTTTAAGATTTCCAGTTTTATACACCTAAAACGAAGTACAAATATTGGTTATTGGTATATTGGTTAACAAGGTTTTTAGTTTCTTATGTATTATCTACATATTTTATACATAAAAAATTTTGAAGATCTTGAAAAACAACATAAAATATTAGGAGCGGCTAAAATTGGATTTTGGATTTAAAATGTATCGGCACATATTAGTAATGTTGAAGTCAGCTACCAAACAAGTAAATTAAAGGTCAACATTATATTTCCCAGTAGTATCTGTATTAAATTATAAAAAAGTGCGTGTACATCAATTATGTACACGCGTTAGAAGTTATACTTCTTTGGCGTAACAAGATCAAAATCTTTTCAAAAATTTTATCTTTCGCTTTATTCTACGTTTGTGGAAAAAACGACACTAACAATAGAAAAAGTTGACTATAGCTAACTTCAGGATGTCGGGTTTTCGTGACGGTGTGCGCGCGCATCATAATAATTTACTCTCATCATTTTTCCCTAACGCGCTTAAAGAAGTATAACTAAAAAAAAAAAAATTCTACCTATAAGATACCTATACAATAATAATTTCATCGGTGTACAAAAATTAAACATATATGAACGTTTAAAATTGGCTTTAGTTCATTTTGAAATTTAACGACTTATATATTATTTTCCACACATCAATTATAAGATAATTTCTATAGAAATCTTCAAAAAAGTACAATGTATATTACTGTAATATATACTGAAATAATAATACTACCCTTAACGGTGATCGAGTTCCAGTAGTACAAACGATTAGGCTCGCCCGAGGGCGGCGCGCCCGCCCTCCGGCAGTCTGCCGCGAGCACGCGTCGAGCGCGATCGTAAAACTTTACGGTTCTTTATAAAAAAAACACGATCTTCG
This sequence comes from Antheraea pernyi, assembly GCA_015888305.1. Classification (NCBI taxonomy): domain Eukaryota; kingdom Metazoa; phylum Arthropoda; class Insecta; order Lepidoptera; family Saturniidae; genus Antheraea; species Antheraea pernyi. The sequence continues at coordinate 1,103,827 of MU158724.1, read as the reverse complement.
ATCGTTTACGCCGATAGTCGATTATCGTTTCTATAAAACCCAAACAAAAAGCAGTAAATTCGTTTCGAAATGCTCATAAAAACCGTTAAATTAACATACAAAAGTAAAATATAATTTATTAGCGTCGATGAAGATTTATCTTTGCACAAATAAATCTTAAATATTTCGATGTTAGAACGTGTTAAACGTGAAGTTTAGGGACTAAGCAATAATTAAAAAATTAAAAGGCAAATAACAGCATAAGTTTAAACCATCTAAGTCTCATAATTCGTATAAGACTGAAGGACTTATAATACTATTACTTTTTGGTAAAATGAAAAAAATCTTATTTGACACTTGAGCTTGACAAGTAAACACGCTTCGTAGTCCGGTGAAGCTGCTAAGACCTTGTTTGGTCAATAACGTAGTCAGTTCGAAAAAAAATAAAAACACGCTTCGTGGCGCAGTGGTAAGAAGTACTACACTATTATAGCTGGAAGTGGTTACAGATACGAATCCGAAACACTGTTGTGTGATAAACAAATGTTAGTTTTATGTTTTGGTGTTAAATTTATTATATATATATATATATATAATATATAGTGACTATATAAAGACATTTTTATATAATTGGTAATAATTAGTTAGAAAGAATCATAAAAATCCTAGCAACACTCTGAAATAAAGTACACAAAAATCATTTAAATATCCTCACGCACCGGAAATTTATCCAGAATCTTCAATGTTGTAAAATCGTTATAGTCATATTCTCTTGAAATATTAATACAGGAAGAAGTAGCAATGTAACGTAGGAAAATATTCACGTAGCGCCGTAGATGCGTGTCCGAGGTTTACCAGCGATTTCGTTTTAGAATCCAAACGCTTTGCCCAACTACTTGGCAACGGTAAAGCGTAGGAATTCTAAAGCGAAAAGGCTGCTTCTCTGTCTGCATTCGACATCTTCATTTCCTATTCCGATGTTTGTTTTAATACGACATCTTAGCCGATTGCATTCTTATATACTTCTTCTGTTATTCATAATTTTTCATTAACATTCGTTGAAACTCTTCTTTTTTCTTCGCAATCATAAAAATGTATTTTGTTTATGGAGAAATAAAGTTAACTTTCAATTGTCTTCAGTCGCTGTGAAGTAAGATCATGTAAATATGCGTACACTGATTTATATCCGACAGCTAGTTACTACTCTTAGTGTATGTCGTTTCTTAAATCTGCTTTATCCTTTATCACTAAAACAATACATTTTATTATGTGTAATGTTATTCACAGTAAAAAATGCTAACACTTTAACGTTAGAGGTGGACTGACTGGCTCTTTAATACAGATGTCAGAACACACCAAAAGGTGTTCGAAGATAGATTTTCAACCTGAGGTTGGTAGCTATTCAGCTGGACTTAGAAAAAACCATAACACTATGCTATAATTTGGACTTTAATCATCACAGTTTTTTTACCTGAATGTTCATTCGGTTAAGTTGAAGCTGTAGGTACAGCGACTCACATAATGTGGAGCTACTTAGTTCAAGTAATTGTTAAAAATATTCAACGCTTACGTCCTTACTAACTGTGCCCGCGGCTTTGTAGGTTTTTGTTGTTATTCGTTGTAATAAATCTTTTATGTTATGACAAACTTGATAGTGCGAGAATATTCTAAACTATCTGCATATAGTAGTTTTGAATGTTTCAGAAGTCGATGTGTTGCAGCGCTATCTTGTGGAGAGTAGTAATAAAATAGATATAAAAATAAATTGACAAAAATATAATGGAAAATGGTAAATAAAAAAAAAAACTTTCTGAGAGCTATTTCGGAGTACGCTACACAAAAACTGTTAGAATTACGCGAAGATAATGTATGGTAACAAACATAATTGAAGTCACAGGCAGCAGTTAGTATATGAATAAAGGTAGCAAATCCTGAGTTTAAAGACAGTGGATCGCGTCGGTCATGCTCCGCCGATCCCGGGATTTAATCTCGCTGAAATTGCCTCCGCCGGACGACTCGAGAGTTCAAGATAGGCCTCCAGACGTCTTAAGACGACGTGGGTTTTTCCTCAATTTTAAAACCGGCTTCCTTATTAGCATTCTATGTTCATAGCGAATATTAAAGCGAGATGTTCGTGTGATATCGGGTCTCTGGAAGTTTTATTAAGATTTACTTTTATTCGTCTAAATAGAAAAAAAATTAAATAAGTCACGTTCCGGTCAACCGCAACCTCTCTGCTATAACGCATTTTTGGGATAAACGACTTGGGATGACGCGACCAACTAATTACGAGGTGGCTATGTGCTCTGACTCACTATCGAGAAAACTCTCACACTGGAACCTAGTTATATAGGTTTCTACTTTTAAAATGTTCCCATGTTCTCCCGCACTATAATTTACATCATATTTCAGTTCTAGACTAAGTAATTTCAGTGTAAATCAGATTTATATCTAGTAAAATAATTCTATGTGTCTACAAAGTAGATACTATCTCAAGGTTGATGAGTTGGAATCTAACGAATCTCATACTATGGGTCTCTAGCAAATTCTCATCAGTAAGCTAATTCTAAAATCACATCGCTCACGGATGACAACTCTCCTGAAATCCCACTATCCGTGACCATAATGATTCTGGATACGAACGTGACCAACTTTCCGATAGCGAGAACTGCAATGGTGGAATACTTGCAGACAGCATATTAAACAATGCCTCGAAACACTACTATTATAGAAATGGTAGAACATATATAAGGAGGCGTAGTCTTTCTTGAAGAAATCGAAATCTTTTATGACATTGGAATCGCGAACTATGCTCGCGGATTATTTTTAAACCGAGTCAAATGGCCTGAAATTAAAATGAACTATTCATTTTCTTTTATTCAGACACGTTTTTCATCGTAAATGTTACATAAGGACGATTGATAGTATAAGGCACAGTTAATGTAATTTCGTTCCCATAATTGTATTTATCGAATTAATATTAATAAGACAATTATAAAAGTATAACGTCAATCAAAGAGCGTGTTCATCACTTAATCAATCACTCAATCAAAACCAATCAAATATCAGTAATAAAAGCGTTAACACTGAACATAGGATACAGTAATACGGTCCTGGATATAATTATATACTAGAGTCCTGAAAGGTCAGACGCAACGTTCTGCATGAGAATTCCCGCTTCTTCTGCATTGCGTCTTTTATAGTCTGCTTGCCTCTGTTAAGAAGGTAAGTCTTAATATTTCTCACGATACACAAATACTTTTTGATAATAGATGAAATCTTTAAACCGATATGTTTAAAAACATCCGCTTGGTTTACCCATTCTATATTAATGACATTATCACAATTATCACACTTTATTATACCGTATTTAACAAAAACCGGTATATATATGATAAAACATTAACTATAAAACTCGATTCCCTCATTACATATTACACTCACACGTTCAGTAGATAAGAGGCGGCTAAATCTAATCATTTACAAGTCCAACACTAAAGTAAGTTCCATCTTCATCGACCTCACCATTTAATTCATCCTATTCAAAAAATATACCAATAGACCAAGTTGCTGGACCTTACGACCCGTCGCCGCCATTCAATATGCCGGTCACGTCCCAACCCACCTTGCGGTTGCCTACATGAGCTCCCAATTCAGTCTTATTATCTTACTTCATAACGTTCTTCAAGTTTCTTTCGCTTTTCAAACAGCCCTTACATAGTAAACGGGTATACACTTTAGGAAGTGAATTTTGATTGGCATTTCCATTGTCGGGTGTTGGTTTTCATAGACCCGTAATTTTATGAGAATCGAGTTTTAGTTGTGTTTAAGAATCTAATAACTAGAAAGCAAAAGAAATGACCACGGAAACTCTGATCAGAAACTTTGATGATTTAAAGTTAAAATCGAAATCCAAAATTAATGTACCTATTCAGTTTAGGTTCTGAGAAAGTAGTTATGAAGTATTAAAATACTATCGCCAATTTAAAAAAAACTTCCTAGTCTGACGACTAATGACTGAAAACTAGCAGGAAACTCAGCCGGGTTTCATTTATGTATTCTTCACGTGCTGAATATCATTGAAACAATGTTTCACTCTGTATTGCCTTTTTACGATAAGCTTTACTCAAACTTACTGTTCGATAAGTCGATAATACATTATCGAATTTAATATTAATTTATAACAACCGTTTACATAATAATACATAATCGAAAACATGGAGTTGTTACTTCCTAATTATATTCAGTATTAATATTGCGATCGTCATTTAAAAAATCTAACCTATCTAAACTTTTGGGAGCGTACATGAAGTTATCAAGGATTTATTAAGAGGGCAGGGTTCAGATACTGGATTTCTGAAGCTTCTTTTCTAGTGATTTGTTAAGGCTTATACTATACATTACTCGAACTGCATATTTTTGTAATATAAAAGTAGTATTTATTTTAACTAGCGACTAGAGTAAATTATCGCAACATAATTAAGGTATGCAAGCAAGCAAATTAGACCGATTTAAATTATATCATGGAGTATATGGACCTCATATATGGGATATCATGGAATATATAATGGTGGACCAAGATAACATTTTTTTGTGATTTTGAAGGAAAAATTCATATAGTTCTCGTGTTTTCGTTTCCAGGTCCTGTTCCTCTATGTCTTCATATAAGAGTTATATTCCTGTTATAAAATATTGATAAAACATTTCTCAACAGTTTCTAGTTAATGGAATCTCAAAGTTTCAATTTCCCGTCATAACATCAATCTTTTACGATCAACAATATCTTAGTTGAGGCGGTAGTTAAGTTTTACATTGTTGACTGAGCAAAAGGCCAGTATTCCTTGTAAAACTTTATGGGTAACACGATAACTTAACGAGAGTCGTGAGTACCTTTTAACTATAAAGACTGGCAACAATTTTATTACATAAAAAAAAACATCAGAAACATTAGCTGACTTTATATTTGTATATACGAGTACATATGTTTATTATTCTAGTATGTTTCAGTTTCTAATTCATACTGCAATGGTTTCATGAAACAAAAATCAAAGTCAAACCACTTGATTCATATTATAGCCTGATTCTGGACGCAAAACCCTACTACCATTAGCTCGGAAATCATCACAGTCGTCGATAGGATAGCAGCATGAAACTTTTTTTGAAGAGAAACTTTATATGGCACGGTAAATTTAAATTTTTCGTTAGGCATTACGTGTTAAACATAAGGTATGTATTTGTGTGTACGTGTATAAGTGTCTATCTGGATCTAGTAGTATTCCAAAATGTGTCAATACTATGGATAATACACTACAATACAAACTCAACGGAACATTGTAATGTAATATAAATTATAGACATCACTATGATTTACGTAATGATCGTTATTACGTGATCAATATCGTTTTATTTCCCGACAATACAGTAATGTACATTCGAACCTTGTTATAGACCTGAATGAAATTACTTCTAACAAAATTCCTAATTAATAGAACGAAACCTAAAACTGAATATATAACAAATTTACTATCTATCAAGAAAAAAACTCAATTTGAAATCTAGTTTTGCAGCGTCGAAAGCCCTTAGTACACATTTTAACATGTGATCTCAAAACGAACCTTGTAGGACACCTGACACAAAAAATTAAATTATAATAGAAAAACATAATTAGTTAAGTTCACTGTTAACCATACATGCAAGATTATAGATATATATAGTTAGTTCATTCATAAACATTTTATCAATACGAATACCTACACAATTTAATTTTATAGTATACTATATCAAAGGGCTTTTGAAGAACCATACTAATGTTAAACATTGACGAATTGTTACGTTTTAACGAAACTTAATACTAACTTTAGCCTAACTTAATATTGAGCTATCAGATGGTCGTCGAAAGTTGTTGATTGATTGAGAGATCGCTTCTTAAGGATATATTCAAAAGCGAGGTTATAACTTGATGCTAAGTAATGTTTCCATCTCTAAATTTAATGTACGTTATTTTGTATTTTTAATTACTAAAATGATAGCCTTCTTTACCGAAAGCTGTGGTTCATTGCAATTCGAATCCTTCTTTTTTCTCGCAGGAAAATATTCTTAAACGGTCCACTTCATCGGGCAAAATAATTTTCTCTCTAATTCTCGCACCATTTAGTCGGGTGGGAAGGAACTATCTTCGTAACCCGATCCTGCAGGTATTGACCCATTTACAGGGTCCTGACTTTAGGTCTTAAGAGGGAAGATCTGGTATTAGACTGCTCCTGACGTACTGGTGAGAGGCGCAATGTATACTAATGCACCTCATAGGCCTGTGTAGGAGTTACCAGTGTGGCGAACGTGGCCGTGTCCATTTTCCAATCTCTAATCCAGAAATTCGAACCTACGATAACCGATGCTGTAATCCAGCATTCTGCCACTGAGTCACCATGGGTTCAATCGCAATTTTTATCAAGTTATGTAAAACTTGCCGGAGCTCTAAATTAATAACAACTGCAAACTACGGAATTAAAATTGAAATAAGGCTCTTTAAACAGCAAATTATATCCAATGTTCTAGATTACATATCTAAAAGTTACGTCTCAGAGCGGGGAGTATTAGAATGATGAGAAAATTCATAGTGAATCTATAACCAGAGATACATTTAATTTTATTCAATTTAGTACTTAGTAATACATCTATACTCATAAATAAGATTAGAGATATTAGTTGTTGATGCGAGTTAATTTCCACAATTACCTATGATAGATTATTTTGCAAATGTTTATCTAAGCTACATATTATTACACTTTTTATAAGGGCTAACCAGTAGCAATTAAAATTAGTAAAAGTATCTTGCAGTACCATGATGTGCTGCATGATGGGATGATGCCATACCCTTTTCCTCTACCAAAATTACTCAACGCAGCTAAAGAACTCACTCAAGCTCAGTCAAGATAAAACACGTAGTTCAAATGTAAGAAAACAACTATTTTCAGAGGTACAATTTGGTTATAAAACTAAACATACAAGGCTTGCATTTTATATTGAACAGACTTAATACCTACACTAAGAATATAAAATTGCAACAAAAATAAAGAAAGAACTTACCCCGAGTATTAAAAGCAGCAACGTTGAACGTCTGAAACTATGGACTCAAAGGTATTTTTTACTGTCAAAGAAGTATTTTAAAACGTTGAAGCTTTTATAAACGTACACATTTTATTTGCAATCATTGCAACATCAGACATTCTTACACTATTTGTAAGAGGATGTATTTGAACAGTACAAATTTGTTTTTAATTTTGAATCAGACCGATACACTGAACGGAAATAGAAAGAGTTCAAATAAAATATATCCATACAGAAATTCTATTGAACATACAAATAATATAGACGTGAATCTGTACAAACATTGATCTCTTGAAATATTATAAGGCTATTAGATTCCCAACTGAATAAACTAATATACTCGTAAAGGTAAATAAGAAAATTATTTGTGATAGTTTGAATATAAACACCATTTTTTATACGGAATCAGTACTACATCTAATAAAAACTGAGGTGGTCTCAAAGGTTAGAGTTATTTATGACGACATTTGTTAAAAATTTATCTTAAGCACTAACTTACTAAATTATTATCACAATAAGGCGAATTCCCAGTTATTTGTTTTGATTAGTTTTAATTATTCCTTTAGTTGAAGCATTACGAAAATCTATTTAATATTTTCGCCGTGTCCAAAATATTTACAGTATGAGAATAACGTTATATGAAAAAAAAATTATGTCATCTTCATTCTCCTTACCCTTATCCCATCAAAGTTCTGTCATCACAACATATTTTCATCTTCCACTCTTTTTTATCAAGCCTACTTCACATGTAATTTTAAACGGATTGGTTCAGATGTTCTCTGAATTCTGTCTACTCGTGTATCTATCTAGCATTACACTCAACGCTCGTCTAGTTATATGCTCTTCATCCTTTCTCATTGCATGATCATACTACGCTAACTTACGCTTACTCCACACTTTCTCTAGTACTATTTTCATACTTCCTTTGGTATACGCATTACTAATCCCATACATTCTAGATACACCTCATATCCATTTTAATATTCGCTTTCTTATACGTTAAACATTTTTAATTAGCTTACTTCACTATGTATCATGTTAGGTCTTACAATGATTTTATACATTTTCCCATTATGTTTCAAAAGCATTATTTGTAGATCAAAATCAATTATTTTATTCAAATTAGACCCCGAGATTGCGTTTATGAACGTTAAGACACCATCCGTTGGGAAAACAACCCACTAATCGAGAAGAAAAAATTCGATTTGTTTTATCTTTTTAAAATACATTAACCCCTACAATCGTTTTTAGTCAATGCACAGAGAGAGGTATTTCCAGATATCGCCATTGTTCTTACATTGATCCACTCTACAATAGCCTTTTGACATCAAAACCCACTTGATATAGCGCTTAACCTTACAGTCCGGTAAATTTGTAATATGCTTTGGGACTTTGTTGTAAAGCCTAACACTATTACCTAAAAAACTGTTACCGGTCTTACTGAGACTGAAACTGTGTCTATGACTGTTTATAGTATTTATATCATGCTGGTCTTTTACAAAATCTACCTATTCCAAGTTTTTGCGGACATACATTAAATTATCAAGAATGTATTGGGAGGGTACAGTTAAGATACCGAATTCTTGAAACTTAGTATTTAATTATTTGGGAAATCTCGTATGATCCTCAAAAAGTATTATCTCTGTCTCCATAATACACAATATAACTTTAATCTAATCTCTCTAACAATGTATACTCAATAAAATAAAGCAATAATTTTAATACAAAGACGAAACGTGATAAATCGAACCAAAGGTATTAAAAATAAACACATTCATCATAATACGGCCCCTGTTTTGTTTGTTTTTTATTATTTTTAGAAGGGTTACTACATCCATTATTCCGGCAAATATTTACTTTATTGAAAGCCCAACGAGCTTTGTATCTGTTTGTTTGTTCACGGACAATATTGTAAATTATCTTGTTTCCATTTAGATTCGGCTCGATTTATCCAAGTTACAGAAATATATAATAATTATTGAGGTAAGTGTTTTATGGTTATATCTAAATAAATATTTCATTCTTTGAAAACTTATTATCTATACTAAGTACTTTAAAGCCTAAAAAATAATGTTTGCTTGAACACATCAATCTTCGAAACCACAAAGGCAGTTTTGAAAAGTCTCTTTCATTATATAGATAACTTATTGGGGAACTTTACGGATAGCATAAATAACGTTATACTACGAACCTTGGGAGCAGAACCAGTAGCATATAAAGTGTAGGTTAGATCAAGTGAGAATGAAGAAGTAGTGCGGATGGGCCGTGTGGTGCGGCGTGTGGTGGGACGGGTTGGATGCTCAACGAGAACTGAATATTACCGACAACGACCGAACTGTGACTGCTTCTTTTAACGAAATACCATATCATACGGCTTAATAGATTGAAAGCTTTTTACGCAAATACTGTTTTATAAGAAACTAGTTGTATTCGTGGTTTCTCTCACATTAATGTAGATTTAATTCATCCCTCAGGTACGATAATTTTTTTCTAAATTTAAATTGTCCTATATCTTTCTTTGTATTCTTGATAAAATGTATTCAAATTTTCATAATAGTGATAAATGCTAATGTAACGCACATTAACATTAGCATTTATTTGTTTTTGTGTTACTATGTAAGTTTGCATACATGTTGTAAAGGATACAGAAGAAGAATAAGGAATCATTCATCCAGAAAATCCAGAAGAAGTCACAAACAACAACGAAATAATAATATTACTAAGAATTGCATTGGCAGTAATTCTAAACACAAGAAATGTAATTGAAATTGGCAAAAATTCTACAATATGGCGTGCGTTGCTTGAACGGTTTGAAATACAAGAACAAAATCTTTAACATAAATATTCATTATCATTACTCTTTCAAAAAAGTCCGGGACACCATATAACTAAGTTTAATATCTCAGTTAAAAAGGTGGTTTATATGTCAAAGTAAAATAAACTTGACAAGATTAAATTTGGATGCACATTTCACGAATATTTTACAAATCCTTATAAAACACACAACTAAATCAAAATGAAAATATAATGTAGATAAAGTTTAGTTTTTACAGTATGTTAATTGAGGAGGTTAGTCTGAAGCTAATGCGAAATATTGTTTATATTTAAACAGGCAAATAGTGAACGGGCGCGGAGGTGAGTAGCACAGGAGCAACCCAAGGGGTACTGGAAAGACATTTATCGGCAATATACGTTTTATTTTATCTTATTTGGACCCGGTAGGTAGGCTGGTAATGCTGCAAACTGGTTCTAGGCTTATTTAAAAAAAGATTTCTCTCATACCAACTGGGTATATGTTTGAGTGAGTCTGTGGATAGTTTGGATTCACATTTGAAACGGTAGGTGTCGCTGCAATCGGGTTTTAAGTATTGGAAGATTTTCAGTGATTAAAAATACAATTAAGACTGGTAATAAACGAACGTGCAGACTAAGAGGCACGGGTCAGCTAGTTAAGGATATATTTACTTATCTAATTTTATACTCTCATCCTTAAGCCGTGTCGTCGTTAAAATTCCAATAACTTTTGATGGAGTGAATCGATTGTAATGAAACCAAAACTTTAGTTACTCGAGAGATATGCTTTATGGTTTTATCGGCAACACTTTAACAGTGATGCGTGTTCAAACAGACAGACAAGGGTTAATCTGGCAATATTGCCAATGACTTTCACCTTTTCCTTTTAGCCTTGCAATGCTTGATTACGCACACTAATTATTATTATTGATAATAACCTGCTGTGCCCGAGACTCCGTGTGCGTGGAAACGAACCTAAACACAGTAAACAGTGACTAATAAAATCATCTGAACGTATTAAGTCCATTTACTTATCTAAATTTTCTCTCGTACTTAAGTCGCGTCATCATTAAAATTATAATAAATTTTGATAAATTGAATGAACCGATTTTAATGAAGCCAAGACTAAATATTACTTGAAGATATGTTTTATGATTTTCTTGGTGAGGGTTTATCGTGAACGCAGTACTTTAGCAGTGATGCGTGTTCAAACAGACAGACAGACATTTCTAAAAATGATTGAAATGTATTTTATTACTTATTTCAAGACACCTGCAATAATTTTTTTCACGAATATCTAAAAAGTATAGATACGTTAGATATACATTATTATTATATGTATAGAAGAAGATACAGAAGAAAAGGTACAAATGACCCAATTGTAATTTAGATAAGACACGTAATGCTCGTGAAACATCATACACTCGTGAACCAATTCACAAGTAAAAGCTAGTTTATAACACCGCACTGAGCCTGTTCTACCGTCTGTATCATGCCGATTGTTCTGAAGAGTTTTTCAAATTAATCCCTTCCTCTTCTTTTCACAACCGAACCATGCGCGCTGGTCTTCGGAGCCACAGTTTTACGGTAACTCCTATCTGGGCACGAACTAAAAAGTTAGCTACATCTTATTTTTGCTGTACCGTGAAGCTGTAGAACAATCTCCCGGCCAATATGTTCCCTCTTTCCTATAACATGGGGTTCTTCAAGCGTAACGTGAAGAGACATTTACGCAGGCCGGCATGACAACGACGACCGAGGTATCTATCGGTGGTCGCCGTTGTTTTTGGATCGTACTGTGATTACCATCAGGCACAGTGCTACAATAAAATAATATACTGAAATTATACTTTAATATGTCAATCTGAATTAACAAATACTTGAAACATTTAATTCGATATCCATTTTTTATAAATTGATATCGTTTTTTTTTATGTCATAGGTGGCAAACGAACAGATGGGTCACCTGCTGTTAAGTGATCACCACCGTCCATGAACACTAACAACACCAGAGGAATCGCAAGTGCGTTGCCACCCTTTGGGGGAAAGGATTAGGGGGAGAGAGAGGGAGAGGAGGAGAAGGGAGGGGAGGTGGGCCTCCGGCTCTCTCACTGACCGAACGAAACGCAACAATGGCAAGCACTATTACTTCACGTCGGTTTCCTATGACGATCGCTACTACCCTGAGCGAGCCGACCCATTCATGCTGAAACCAGTAATAGTTTCAACGTGGCTCTACCACCATAATATTTATTTCGTATTCATTTATTACTATTGCCTTTCTAAAGTTACTAGACAGTAATACGAAGTTATTGAAAACAAATATTATAACCTTTCCATTCCCTGTCGACCGATAATGCGACCTCGGTTTTATTGAGTTGAACACGCATTGTAATTCACATTAGAAGCGATTTCCCTTTCGTAAACACATTTTTAGTGCTCCCTAATAGAATACATTAGATTGTTGTCTGTTTTTTATTCGAACAAGTTTATCTTTTTTTTTGTGTATAGATTTCATTGTATCCTTCAGAAATGGAACGTACTCGTTTACGCACTAGTTAACATTCGGTTTTATTATGATCCCTTGATATGGGTTCAATGTGATTTGATATATGTATGAAATTGCAAGATTTATATGAAAGCAGTGAACGTAAATGCGAATAATGAAATATATATTATTATTTCTCGTATTAATCTTTGGAATTGCCGGTTATAGTTGATTTTTGAAGTGAAAATTTCTTTAGCTGCTTTGAGTAACTTTTGTTAGGTGAAAAACCAACTTCACGTCAACGACATGCTAGTGAAGCGTTATCGACATGCTAGTATATATATGCATGCGTAGTATAGCACCCTGTGTATATATTATATTAATATTTTATATTGAACTTGTGCAGCCCGTTATATATTTGATTAATCAATAAATTGTGTAAAATGTACACCAGGTGATTGTTTAGACAGTAGCAATATTTCTGGGGGACACTCTGCGCTTGATTCCCGTTCTAAATCAATAAAAAAATAGGTGCCACTACGCGTCTATGTTAAAGCACAGCGTCAATGACCGTCGGGTGATTTCACTTTCATTTAAAAGGGAGCTTGGGAACGTCAGGAATAAAACAAAAGCGTTTATTACCCGTTTTACTATCGAAAGTTATTATTAACATTATTAACTCCGGCACGCCCATTGTTGCTTTTAGCACCGGTCATTGCACTTAGATTTATTATTTTATTTACACGTTTGTAGCTATACTTTTGGAAGTCTTAGAACAAACTTTAACTTTCTTGGTTGTCTACTAGTATTTCTTTTCATTTGATTATGAAGTGTCATATCCTAGAATACTGCGAGTGTCTAAACAGTCGCCTGATATGATTATTGCTCGGAGTGCCAATAGATGTGAAAACTAGACTTATGTTGATAATTTCAATTTACAAAATTTGATTTAAATAATTCACTATGACCTAAAAATTGAAAAAAGAACATCTGTTGCATTGTTTTGAGTTTTCACTTCTGTCGGCAGTCCTTATTCAGGTATGTAAAATGTACATCAGAATGTACGCTAAATGATAACGAATTGATAATCCGAGGTTTCATTGTCCACTCATTACTGAGACATACCGATCTGTAAATGCCTATGACAGTATGGTACAATGGAGGTAGAAACCGCATTATATGCTTAGTGTAGTACGATACAACACTATCATGATATTGAGAGACTTTATTAGCCTTAACTAAGGAAAGAGTTTTTTTTTATAACCCTATAAAAGCGGATCTAGAAATGAGTCTGCTTTCTAGATAAAAAAATATTATGCTGAAACTATAACATAGTAGTATGTTTTCTAATATTTTTAGCCAAAGATAACCTACAAACGTATTTCATTCAGCCATTCAACTAAAACATTTTCTGCTCTAAAGTATTTACCCACCGATAATCTTTTCATATTATAAAATGTAGTTTCCCGCCATGTCTGTCCGTCCATTTGTGTGTTTATAATTTACAAAGTATTAGGTCACCTTGCAAGATTCTATTTTATAAATCATATGCTCAGTTTCCGATCTCGTATTAGTGTATATTTATTACAATAGATATGTCGGGGCAGCGATAAAATGGCGTCCATGTAGAAGTATGACATCATGGTTATGATTTGATCGATCAATCCACCAAGAACAATCGAATAAAACGTTAACCAATACAGAAACACAACACTGACTACAGTTACGACGAATTATCCGTACGTGTGACTAGCCCAACCGTCTGGGCGAGTATGCCCAGCATCTTTTTTTTTTTTTTTTTTTTTTGAACTGACTACGCTATTGACCATGCAAGGTCTTAACAGCTTCACCGGACTACTAAGGCGAGCGCTTAAG
>MU158724.1:1010224-1086303 GCA_015888305.1 Antheraea pernyi | reverse complement strand
CAGGTGTGCGACGCAGGTGTGCGGCGCAGGTGTGCGGCGCAGGTGTGCGGCGCAGGTGTGCGGCGCAGGTGTGCGGCGCAGGTGTGCGGCGCAGGTGTGCGGCGCAGGTGTGCGGCGCAGGTGTGCGGCGCAGGTGTGCGGCGCAGGTGTGCGGCGCAGGTGTGCGGCGCAGGTGTGCGGCGCAGGTGTGCGACGCAGGTGTGCGGCGCAGGTGTGCCCAATCGGAACAATGGAAACGAGCACTCACGAAGTAATAACTGACGTCACTAAATCACGAGTATCGAAATCGAAGAGAGCAACGAGCGCGACGTCCGTCTTGCACGGTAGTCGGATCGGAACTCCCTACCGCCCAGCATCTAGTCATCGGTCGCCTTTTAAGGCATCAAGAAACGTAAACAGGCGATACTTCCAACCAATGGCGTCTCACATCGGGGTAAATAATGAACAGTCGATACCTACAAGCAATGGCGTCTCATATCGGGGTAAATAATGAACTATATAATAACGAACTATATAATAAAATAAATTATTTTTATGTGACAAATTCGAGTAAAACTGTTAAAATATTAATATTGTCATACAATAATATTGTCAACATAATTAAATATATTATAGCCCTTAACCGCACCTGATTTCATTTTATTTTTTATCTAATAAATATGCCGTACAAAAAGGACCTGTAATAAATATAAAGCATTGACCTTTTTAAAACATTATTATTCAAATATCCTAACAATAATTTTGAGTTGAAGATTTTATGAACGTCACACACGTTACACGACTAGATCGCATTCGAAACAAATACATCCATGACAGCCTTGGAATCCGTAACGTCACGAATAAGCTGCAGAAAAATGTGGTCACATAATCCACACGCCACGAAACTACGTCGGAAATAGATGTCTCAACATCACCGTACAAGAGGCTAGTTCTCACGGCAGGTCTAAAAAAACGCTGGCCGAGCACTGCAAAATTGGACATAAAGGATAATAACTTCACACACAACGATGTCAAAGACTGGACAAAATGTAAGAAGTAAAGTGGGAAAGCAGACCATGGTACTAGGCCTAGAAAGCGCTAAATAGAAGAAGATCCTAACAATAATTATGTAGCTCGCGCGAGCAAAGCCACAGCCACAATAGTGTAAATGAGAAATGAATTCACCATATTCCCAACGCTATTCATTTAAGTTTTAAAATGTCATACATGTGTATTCAAGTTGCAATGAACTTTGAATATAACAGCAACATTATTAACATCGAAAACATATTTCAAAGAAATACGATTCCATCGTAACCTTTGCGTCATAATTCGATAGCGGTTGAGTTTCGAGGAATCGGGTACCTTCAACATTAATCGTTATTTCCTTCATCAATATCGAGGGGAGGATTCGTAAGGGTGGAGGGGTGAGTGGAATATGGGTATCTTAATCCTCTTTCGCCCCTCGGGGAATGAAATAATCTAACCGAATTGTCCCAACTCTTTCGTGATGCAGAAATTTTGTACGAAAACATCTTATAATTTTTTTTCAAGATTTTTATATATTGTTTTTGTACAAATAGTCGGAGTTTAAAATAGTTTGCTGATGTTACTTGTGTTCATAGGAAGCGTTTTTAATCCCCTGCACGTGCTCCCCGAATGAAACAGAAAATTCATTTTTATTTAATTGTATATATGATATTATCTATTTAAAAAATAAAGCCATTTTATACCAAAATCTATGATTACAAAATGACTTATCGAATTCTTAAGTGAAATTGGATAATAGTTATTAGGTATCATGAAAATAATGTTTGTAATTGATCAAATATTTAAGATAGTTAATCCCTCGTAATGAAACCATACCAAACTAAGAAACTTGTCAATATCTTGCTATGAACAGGTTATTCGGGTTAAAGTAAACTTTACTCTCGAACTGCCTCAGGGATAAGTTTGTTCAGTTCTTTGAAATTACTTCATGAACGTTTGATTAATTCAACTCTCATTCATATTAAAGTTGGTATTAATGAATATTATAATTATGGTTCATCGTTTGAAGGAACTTTTAATTGTTTTAGAAACTTCACAAAACTGATATGAATTTAACCGTGTTAGAAATTAAACTTTCCATATTGATCTGTGCGCGGGGAAAATGGGAATGAGAAAAATAAGCACAAATAAATAAAAAAATCAATTAGGATCAACATATCATATTTGTTGACGGATATTATATTTTATAGAATCTGTATAAAAAAAAGCATCACCAAATTCATGCGTCAGTACACAAAAAAGTATTCATTGAAAGTATATATCATATCCAGAATATTTTAATTTATTTCCACGCCGTAACCTATCTTTATTACTATAACCTAAATAATACAGTATATAGTTTATGTTCCTTCGCAAAAAAATCCAAATATAAACAGCGATCGCCTTAAAATATATCACGGATAATGTAATATCTTGCTGCGAAATTTCGGGTAATTTAACAAAAAGCTTCAGCATGTCGTAAGTGGATGGTAAAAATTCGACGCGATCCACTACCCATGATCGTTGAAGTGCTCCGGGGAAATCATTTAGCGAGCATCGATGTAACCCTTATAGAGTAAATAGATCACGTACGGAGTCAAGTTTACGATATATCAGGATACGTAGTGGTTATGTGTAGGTCAATCGGAGAATTTTCAATAACGTTAAGATAGATGCGGGGCTTAACGAGAATAAATACAATTAGGAATGAGTGTATCACAGGAAGAATGAAAATAAGATCAGTGACAGAGAAATTCAGGAGTAATAAATAAGCTGAAACATCAAGGTCATAGAAGTAAAAGAGTATTAAGTATAAAGTTGGAGGAATAGACAGAAGAACACATCGATTATTGAAGAAGTTGAGTATAGTAAAGAATTGTAGAGGAAATGAGCCTATTTAACTGGAATAAGATTAAAAAGATGATGATTCAGACTCACACTGAAATTCAACTATTTCTTATTAGATTAATTATCATATATGTAGTGATGTTTAATTTAACATAGTTATGCCGAAATAGCGTTATGAGAAATCGCATTGAAAAGATTTGTTGAATGGCTGCTCTGAAATTAAGTGTCACTTACATAATGTTTGAATGTCTGTTCTCTTGGTTTGGAAGATAGTTATTAATAGTGCCCCGTTTTTTAAAGAGAATGGGACTTAATTACGTTATGAATAGTGAAATAAAGTAGTTCAGTAGGATTTTTAAATATTTAAATTACAAACGTTGACATAATCAAATTAAGATAAACAAGAAAGTTTACAAGATACTAGCGGGCCTGGCAGACGTTACCTTGCCTTCCTAATAAAAATATCTTAAACGTCAACCGTAGTGCCACCTACCATCCATTTGTGGATCTAAACAATTCTTGAGTTCACCTGAATACATACAAAAAAATTCATGACAATATGACTAGCTGTCTAGGAGGAGTACAGTCATATACAAACGGACAGAAGAATTATATAGACATATATAGATATCAAAGCATCAAACACTTTCCACGAAAATATTATCAATTAAAATGTCTGAAGATTTGAGTTAAACTGTACATGACCAAATATTACTCACAGTTGCAAAGGTCTAACAAAGACAGTGATGAATAAAAAAAAATACAGAGAGCGTTAAAGGCTTTGTTAGTAATTAAAAACCCCGACAAATTGAAATACATCTCTAAATTGTTAACGGAATGTATTTTTAAGTTAATCTGCTACGAATACATCCTTTCACGAAGATGATATAATATAAGATGAATATGAACTTGAAATACTTTAAGTAGCATTACAAAAAGAAGGAATGGCAAATTTAGAAGAAATAGAGCTTACAGCGGATCAATATGTCGAGGTTGGTAGTGATGAATCTTTAATTATTTGGTTGACGATATGCAGTAAATAAACATGTAAATTAAACAAACTAAACGTGGCGTTACCAGAGTAAATACGCACTAAATTATTATCAAGTCTAAGACTAAACCTCACTTAAGGATAATAGCAGATAAATGTACACTTAGCTATCTTAGTAGGGGGCTTATAAGTGGTGTCCTCTATCCGGGAACTCGATCCTCGTGATTTCCCCCGGCGCGTATTGCCTCACAACGACTTTTAACGAATCACCTTAACTTCTCAGGGTATCTCATTTTAAAAAGTTAATTTTGAACTTTTTGACGGCGCACTGCTTCGAAGAGACGATGCAACTTAACGTAAGTTCAGGTATATTAAGTTTGATTTTATAACTTTAACTTATTGCAGATAAAGAAGTTTCTCGTATAAACATGTCTTCATTATAACAGATTAAGTTTATTACTATTCATTTTATACTATATATTATAGTGTATGTTACTTTCCACCTGAGGTGCAAAAGAAGTGCTTTAGGCGGAAGTGCAAAGTAACATTCGCTATAATATTTAATGATGGATTTCAGCAAAATAACGTCTTCTTCAATCAAATTCATTTTATACTAGTTTATGCCAACGACTTCATTCTCTTCATATTAGTTTTGTTTCAGAATTATCTTCTTTTTTGAAAACCAACGTTTTTTTTTCAATATTTTCATTACCAACAAAGACATATTTTTTCCACTATATTACTTCTTACCTGCAAGAAAAAGTCTCGCAGACCTAAGCGTGTACGAACCAAAGAGTATTATTAATTCATTCAATAAATTTATTTCACAAATCGATTAGAGTACATACTGTAGATCAGTAATTTTATATAACATGCAGCAATGATAACATTCAATAGATTTACGATTTAAATTTGTTTTATGTAATACATAAAATGCCAATTTGAATCATTTGTTTACACCAAATCTAGAACAAACTGTCAGAATTGCAAAAGTACAAGTTACAGTCTGATTTAAGTGGACTTTGTTTATTTCATATAAAAACTTGTAAAAGTCCGGTGATACCCATTGCCGTGTCAGCGTATACAACATCGAGTAATACATGTTGGCAGTTCGCCAGAGCTCTCGCATCCGATCGGCTTTCCATGCGATTTGCGGACCAGCCGCTTCATCTCTAGGAATTCTCGATTGGTTTCACTCTGTCTCGAACGTTGTATTGATTTAATTGTGAGACTTGATTTAAAGCTCAATATTTTAATAGAAATCGCTGAATATCGCAATTACATCAAAATTCAAATGTATTTTATTGCCCACGTTTACAAAGTTATGAACTATTTTCAAAGGTAAAATTCAATCGTATGAACTCATTTCAATTATAGTTCGTATAATGATTCAACTCTATAGAAGTTTTAATAATATACGGACCGACATCATAAGTACCTGAGAGCCTTTACAAATAAAATTATACCTAGTTTAAAATATATCCACAATTTTACGTTACTAATTACACTGGCGTATGTCATAATTATAAGTACTTTAAAATAATTGTATAGCAATAAAATATTATTTATCACTGCTATTTCACTTGTGATATGTGAAAACAATATTCAAAAGACTCATACTGGAATTGCCGGCTTCATCAAGCCGGGTCGTATCTAATTTACAAAAAAAGTATTTCGTAAGATCCTCCCTGCTGAGTGATCATTCTTTAGCTCCTCAAAAGATTGTATAGTACTCGTATATGATATATATAGGTATACATATAAGTTTACATTTACCTTAATAACAAATTATTTTTCATTTTACTTGAAAAATAGCAGTAACGAATAAAATGAATTATGATTGATACACATTTTTGTAAACTATATATCTCCTGGGTTTTTAACTAAGGGATCTATCAAGTAAACTATGATTGTTTTTGTCTTCATCACCATGTTCCAAACTAACATGCAATGAACAAACTTAGGCTAAACCCTACTAGCACAAGAATGTGAACTAAGATTAATACAGAAATAAATAAGATAGTGAATAAATATTTTCTACTAGAGAAATATACAGTTAACGAGTCGTGGAGACTCGTTGGACTGAATAAAAGTTTCAACTCGTCTTGAGTGCAGTGCACATCGCGCGCTGTTTATTTTACTTGAAAACTCGCAAGAGCTTGCACCTCGTTCGCGTTCCTCCCAGTGTTACTGCGTAGCGACACGTAGACGACATGTAGGCGACACGTTCGAGGCACGTAATACACGTTGGCCTATAGCCAGAGGTCTTACCGAATCGACTTTCCCACCGATTTACATCGCGACGCGACGTCCCTTCTCGTTCCATTTATACGAATCTTCAATTGGTTTCGCTCTGGATCATATATTGATTTGTGTTTGATATGATTATACCCCTTGTAATGTTTCATGTTATCATTATTGTAAGTAATTCATTTCAGGCGTATTTAATAAGCCTACCAACTGGTTATAAAATAAAAAATGAAGCAAAAAGTCAACGTGTGTCACTCATCCAAGTACTCAACATGCTTAACTTAACATCGGTGATCGGACGAGAATCGATGTTTTCAACACTCTACCCGACACAGTGTTTACTTCCACCACTTTTCGTATCACAAAAAGGTAGCAGATCATAATTTCAAAGCCCTATCATAGGAAGTTCTACGGTAAAAACTACTAAATGAATTTTAATTAAATTTCACAGCATAATAGAGCTTATACATCGAAATAATACATTAGCTATCTACACTAATATTATAACGTTAGAGGGTTTGTTTGTTTGGTTGAACACGTTAATCTTAAGGCCATTGGTCCAATTTGAAAAATAATTTCAGTGTTACATAGCTCATTTATCGAGGAAAGTTATATAGGCTATATATCATCACGCTAAGACCAATAGGAGCGGAGCACAAATGAAATATGTTTCAAAATCAGGGTTTTTTCCTTTTGAAAGCTTTCGTTATGTGTTAGCGTAAGCCCAAAGTAATTATTCCACGCATATGAAGTCGCGAGCAGAAGCTAGTAATTTATAAGCATGTTGTTTACATTGACCAAAATATAAGGAAAATTAAGTAAATTGGAAATTTATGTATGATAATTTATGGTCTTATCATTTATACAAATACAAAAGCAGACAGAGTCGCGAACAACTGCAAGTATAATATGTATGCACATTTTCATAGGTAATTAATATATATGAAACTAATGTATTAATAAAATAATTTTAACAACTCAGAAAAAGTAAACAACGTGTCCACTTAATCTGGTCTCCAATAATTTTCAGTTGGCGAAGTATCGACAGCCAATTTGTCCATAAGTATCGCGATATCGGCAGATCTAATAAAAAGTTTGGATTTCATTAGTGCCCGAGCTCTAAGCGTTGTATTGCTTCTTAACTTATGTTTAACTTTACGGTTAGAGTAGGGTTATTATAATTGTTTCGACTTCCAATATTAATTCTTGTTTTGATATCATCATTTTTTTTTCAATTTCTCATCGTCATTTCGTGTAGATCGAATTGTCGAGCTGAGTACTTATATGATATACTTCCTATATATCAATATCATGAAAATCGATTTAGAAGTATATAATACTTATCATGTACTTGCAGCTGCACTTGAGGCTAATTTTTATTTAAACTTAGCATCATCGTCACTCAATAAGTGAGATTGTGAACACTAATACCTTTAAAAACCCTAATAAATTTAATAGTTTGTTATGATTTCTAAAATTATTTTTAGTAATACTTGTAGCTTATCAGTTGTGAAAGGTTTTTTATTATATCACAAAATTTCGGCATAAATGTTTGAGAATAGAACAGTACATGTACGAAAAGAACTACAGATGAATTATTATAGTACATATTACCAATTTTCACATCTAATAATTAATTTTGAAGTGAAAACGTCCTTAGGTCCGATAAATTTATAATATTGCGTCATGACACGCTAGTAAGCGTGACCGGCCGTACTGCGCTTGCGCGGCTTGTGCCAGACTAGCTATGCGTAGTATAGGGGCCTGTGTATATGTAATATTGATATTTTGCAGCTCATAATGGGTTTCATTGATTAATAGACTTTATAAAAATGTATATAATTATTGCTCCGAGTGCCAATAGATATGAAAACCACACAAATGTTAATAATTTCAATAAACAAATTCTAAAATTTAAATATTCACGCTATAATTATTTTAAAAATTCAAAAGAGAACACAGTTATTTCATTGTTTTGAGTGTTCACTTCTGTCGGCAGTCCTTATGACTACCTCGATTTTTTTA
Source organism: Antheraea pernyi (assembly GCA_015888305.1). Classification (NCBI taxonomy): domain Eukaryota; kingdom Metazoa; phylum Arthropoda; class Insecta; order Lepidoptera; family Saturniidae; genus Antheraea; species Antheraea pernyi. The sequence goes on along the minus strand of MU158724.1, from coordinate 1,078,181 downwards.
AATGTTTACTATCCCCATATAATTAGCAAGAGCTATCTATTAATTCTTCCGGCTGATCCTATAAGTTGCTGGTTGAAAATATAACACTAACTGACAACCTGTGCCTTGTTAAAAATATAGGTATTTATTTTCAGTTGTATCTATTTATCGCGTACTCATTTACAAATACTACAAAGTTCATTCGCGTCTTTGTTTAACAGCGCATTGCTTTATAAGAACAAAGCACATTTTATAAATTCTCCTTACATTTTAGAGCCTGTTTATCGTGAAAGAATATATGTACAAATCTATAAATAGATGTATAAATTATCATTGTACGACCCTCAGAAATGAACGCTTAATGGCCAAGGACGAATTGGACGCCCGAGGAAAGCCGAGTAATATCGTGAAGGTACGAATTGTGAATACTTATATGAGCGAGGTACTGCGCGGCTTTGGTGAAGCTCACCTAATTGTGTTTATTTATAGTAAATAAGATATTAAATTATTAATATACGAAGCACAACTAGCATCATATACAATTTGAATCAAATAATAATTTATTGTAAAGGACTAAGCGGTTGAATCAACTACCCAGAACATTCGCCCCAGGCGACTCGCTCGCTTCAAGTCGACGTATATGATTTTGCGATGTTACTTCCTAATATATATAACTGATTATTGTTTACACATTCTATGGAAGTTTTATTAGATATTGGCTCGTCGATATCGTGTTTTGATTAGACGCTGAAAAGACGTTCCAAGAAAAATCTGCATCAGAAACGGTTGAATAACAAGTCATTGACAAATTATTTGTATTATATTAATACGTGAAGCCTAAACTTTGTATTCCTTTTTAAAGGAATTGCGTGAACGGATGAACGTGAAATTTGACATAGTTAAAGTTTACATGGAGGAGAAGTGCTGAAAGTTATTTATTTTATATAAAATGCATTAGAAGTACATTAAATTAATTAAAACATGTATTACTCACACTATTGCTTCAATTTCACACACATGTAAATAAAAAAGACATTTCGATATCTGTCAATAAAGAACTTCAAAAAAGGTTATGAAGGAGGTTGCTATGCTCGACTGTATGTATTATTTTACGCTTACGTTCCAATTACCCTTTTTCATTCTACATTCAACAATGATATTATAACATATAACTATTATTATAAAAATTGAGTAACCATGATAAAAACCTTCGATTATAGAAGTAAGTTGACAAAAGAACCCTAATAAAGTTCAAACTTCAAAAAATCAATGAACTATGGTCGAATGTCGACCACTGGGCGCCCACTAGTTTGTATTCATTACATAAGTTTATTATTCTCAAGTAATTATGATATAATATCACAGTTACTTGAAATCCGTAAATATGGTTGGAGAGATTAATGTAACTATTTATGTTTGTGAAAATATGTATAATGAAAAGATAAACCAGATCGAGTGTCTTGCCGGTTCTTCTCGATGACTGGGTTGTTTGTGCGAACCGATGGTAGCTTTGACGTTTATAAGCGACTTCTCAGGGCTTAAATTAAGCAAAGTATTTTTGACTGTGATTAAATATTAACAAATAATTTACAATTAAAAAGAATATTTCACAATAGGACAACAAAACCCTTCTCACAAAAACAAAGTCACGTTCACCCGTTAGTTCTTCCAAACTCATCAATTATGAATCCACCTTTAAACACGCGGTATAGTTCACTGTCAAATTATTTTATTAAACGCTTAAGGCCTTTTAATAACTTCACGTAACTATCGTAAAGGGTTTGTCTCTTCGAGCCCGCATCGCAAATGTGAGAGTTCAAAGTTTAACGCTTTTGACTGAAGCTACCTACGGTTTACGACCTACAAGATTATGTTTAATTAGGCTTTATTTTATATTTATTACACATCTACACTAGCTACGGCCCGCGGATCGATTCATGTATTATATTTCTCCAGTATCCGGACTCGGTATCAAATAATTGTATGGGAATTCGCATATATTTCTTCTATACATAGAATAACAATGTAAAATGAAAGTGCTTGCGCTTTTTAAATTTTTCTAAAAAAAATATTACAGGTATCTTGGAATAAGTAATAAAATACATTTCAATCATTTTTAGAAATGTCTGTCTATCTGTTTGTTTCAACAACCATAACTACTAAAGTATGGCATTAATGATTTAAAAAAAATCCAAGAAAATCATAAAGCATGTCTTCGAGTAACATTTATTTTTTGCTTTATTAAAATCGGCTCGGTCTATCCGAAGTTATTGTAATTTTGATGATGACGCGACTTAAGTACGAGAGGATAAGTATATAATAATTAGACCTAATACATTTTGGTAGACTTAATACACTTTATTAGTCACTGTTTTGTACACCAGACTTCACGAGGACAAAGTCGCGGTGACACAGCTAATTAGTAAATAGAAATGGTAACATTATCAAGTGACAATAAAGGAAAACATCGTGAGGAAACCTGAACATGAGAAATATTCTTGTAGTACCATCGTACGTGGGAAAATAAAGAACTTTGAAAGGTATGAAATTGACAATACGTTATGCTTATAGCTAGCGTGTTGTTTATGCCCACACCTTTATTCCAGAAAAGGCCTATGACCCTAAACTGGGTCTTTTGAAAGGCGATGTAATGATAATTCAACGTCTTAGCATACTGCCAGTCAACATTAATACCACGTGTTCGCTTTGTGACTTAAAGTTTTAATAGTAGTCGTTCTGCTCGTAGATACAATATAGTCATGTTAACGACAAACTTCTTTAGAGTGAAAAACACGATAAATAAAAAAAGAGTCACTATGACTGAATACAGTAACCTTGTATTTATTAAATAGTTCATACCTAACCCCGAACCCTACAAACAAATCTAAACAACTCGGTATGTAATCAGAGAAAATAATTGAAATACTCGAATGAGTTCAAAATTAATTACCAAGTTCGTATTCACAGGATCCAGTATTCGTAAATGCGGAGAGGTTATGAACTCAATTATTCGACCAAAATTTCATATCAAATTCAAAAGCACTTTCGCTATAAGCGTTATATGCTCGTTCTGAATAACGCCCGGAGCTGTAGCTTATTATCTAATCGTTGTTCAGCGTCACGTCGTAACCAACCCTTTTAGTTTTCATATTTTTCAGTATCTAAACCAATATGTGAATGTATCTAACGTGGTCAGGTCACGTAGTAGTAAATTGGTCTTACGGGATTTTTTTTACCGAGATTTGTAGGCGACTAGAATTTCTCACCTCGAACTATGATTACGAGTTTAATTCAGATATAGATAATAATTGGACTGTATTAGGTGAAACGGTACCAGAATTATAGAATATAGTAGACAATGTTTAACTGACAAATTAAAAAAAATAATTATACTACAATGGTGGCAAAAAAGCTTGCGGGCCGCCTGATGTTAAGCAGTCACCGCATCATATGGACGCTTACAACATTAGAACACACAGGCGCATTGCCGACCCTTCAATCTTCTATTCACTTCCCATTGATGAATCCCATAGTATAGCCCCCAGAAAAAACCTCATCAGCAGGAAGCTTATTCGACAACCGGAGCGTGCGTGTGTGGAAACCCCTCTGGCACCGGACCGTCCCAAACCATTTCAGTTCTAGTGTGTGAGGACGAATTTCCTCCCGATAACGAGCGATACGATGGTGAAAAGTAGCCACAGGCATAATGTTGAACAATTACTCGGAACACAACAAATTAGACAAAAGGTAGAGAGAACACATTTAGAGAGGCGACGTCTCTCCTTAGACTTAGTGGTTCGATACCGTTTGTGGGCTTGGGATCATCAACAATTCTTACACCTCGTCTTTAAGCCGAGTCAAATTGCCCAAGTTGGTGTCCAGGTGCTCCTGCCCAGAGATGGCAACAGTACTCCATATGGGGTCGGACTTGCGCTTTATACAACAGCAGTCTTTGCCCAGAAGTAAAGTACCGTTTCGCCTTGTTCAGAACACCGAGCTTTTTGGATGCCAGCTTAACCTTGTCTTCCAGATGACTACGAGACTGAACATCGTTAGATATTTTGACACCAAGGATCCCGATACTTTTTGCGATGGTAAGTGGTGTGTCTTGGAATTGTGGGGCCACAGTGAATGAGGTTTGTTTAGCGGTGAATGCGCAAACTTGTGTCTTACTAGGGTTGAAATGAACTAGATTGTTTCGACCCCAATCGGATAATCTCGGCACTGTGTTCTCGACTTGAGACACAAGTCGTTCACGACTCTCTACTACGAGGGAATGAGGGATATTTGCACGGCCCGTATAATATGCGTCTCCAGTACCATCGTTCGCGTAGCAATGAATGCCGTCAATGGATAGCATATCATTGATATGGAGCAGAAATAGTGTTGGAGATAGCACGGAGCCCTGCGGAACGCCAGCATTTATGTCCATACTTTCAGAGCAGCTACCATCCACTACGGCCTTTATACGTCTACCGGATAGAAAACTGGCAATCCATTTGCACAAACTTTCGGGCAATCCATAAGAAGACAGCTTAGATAGAAGGCTCCGGTGCCAGACCCGGTCGAACGCCTTTGCTATGTCTAGGCTAACTGCGAAAGCCTCACCTTCACTCTTAATGACTGAAGCCTATCGGTGTGTGAGATACACCAGAAGATCGCCAGTCGAGCGTCCGGACAACTATGGAAGTACATATATATCTGACTGTATTTTTTCAGATAAACAATATTTTACCGTTATTAATTTTTATATTGATGGTCACTGGCTGAGGTTAGTCCTAACTAATGTTATAAATGCGAATGTTTACTCGTTTGTTACGCTATACATCATAAAGTTTATAGCATACACGTCTTCGGGGGCAAAGAAGTGACAAAGGATATTTTAATCCAAAAAAAAGGATTGTTCTCTAAAAATAGGTCCAAACAGCATTCACGTGGGTGAAGTAAAGTATTGTATAATAGTGTATTTTAAAAGAATTTTCATAAAAAAATAGTCCATTAGTCCATTGGTTCCTGTCTATTACAAAACTAGCTGGTCACTACCTATTTTGTTAATTGGGTATATCATGTAAGTATATAAAAATTTAGTGTCATAATGTTTGTCCAAGATGAGCTTCGAAACTACTCAACCGTTCTTCATGAAACGTTGGCATTTATGTATAATTTGGTTCAACTTGATAGATAGGATAATTTATATTTCGATTAATGACTTTAATATTTTTTTTAGTTACTAATAAAATCATTGTCAATGTTGATTATTGTTATTCATTGAAAGTTTTGTCAGATTCAAACAGACGGCGCTTTAAATTAGTTTATTGACAGAAAACTGTAGGATCGTCTATTATAGATATCTCATAGATGGCGTCACGTTTTAATTTTGAATTTATTTTTCGACTCCAGTTTATTTTATAGTGCACGTGTTAATCTATTTACTACATAACCTCGCTTTTTCGGTATCAAGTTTTTAGATAGACTCATTACCCCATAATACCTAATACTATATCATAATTTTAATTGAACATTTTAATCAACTATAGGCCATACTATAGTACTACTAGAATTATAACAGATACTGTTAAAAATATCACCAGATTTCATTCATAGAATTTAAGTGAACATAAAAATCTATATAACTTTTATAACGGACGAACGAACATGGGAAATAACGTTTATTAGAAAATACTTTATGTTAATAAATATATCTTTTTTATAAATTTCAATCACAAACTAACCTTACTCCTTTATTACATTTTACTAATAGTTGACAACTGACAATTGGAGCTTTTCGCATTTGTGTCGCCTATGGATTTCTTTCTTTAATCTCTTTACTACAGTTATTATCCAGCTTATTACATTTATATTAGATAGATATTAGTCTTTGAAATAACGTATATGATCATAAGAAGAATATTGAGGGTTATCAAACGTAGTTACTTAATTGGGTATCAAGTCACAAAACAATATAACATAGATATAAAAGAAGACAGGAAAATAATTATGTTGACCTAATTGAATCGAATGTTACACACGTACATAACATTATAAGTATAATTAATATAACCATCAAAGACCAAGGGGAAAATATTTACCAGTACCAGTATTTACCAGTAATTTTGTCATCCAGATCCACTCATTTAGTAAATGTGATGCCTGCTTTGCTTACTGTGTTATGTTGTAAAGAAGGGTGGATTCACATCCTATGATTAGCATTCAGTGAAGAAACATCATTATTATACTATACTAGCAGGCCCGGCGGACGTTATCCCGTCCTGATAATAAAGAAACCTAGACAAATTATAAGCCTAAATCTTCCGCGTGAATCACTCTATCTACTGGTGAAAACTGCAAGAAAATCCGTTCAGTAGTTTTTGAGTTTATCGCGAACAGACAGACAGACAGACAGACAGACGTGGCAGAGGATTTTGTTTTATACTATGTAATGATGACAATATTTCGGACGTTTTCTAAGCCTATCTAGCTAACCAAGTCACTTAAGAGCCGCTTCAGTTGCGCAGAGACTTTGCCTCACTGAGCATGTTTTACCGTCTGCATCACTGCGAGTGTGCTGAAGAGCTATTCAATTTAATCTCTTTCTCTCCTTTTCATAACCGAACCACGCGCCCTGGACTTCGAAGCCACAGTTTTACGGTAAATACTATCTGGGCGTGAACTAAAAACTTCGCAATATCTTATCTTTGCCGTGTCGTGAACTTAAGCTATTATAATAAATTACATAAAATTTATTAAAAATGCTGTTCCCAATCTAAAAAAGGACGAAGGCTACTTTATTTTCTGATTAATAATATTAGAAGATCTAAAAGGCTTCCATTATAATGGTGTTGTCTTGAATGCGAGTGGAATGAATAGCAATTGGTGAAATGGTGAGAGCAAAACCTGACATAGTGACTAAATTAGACTCATTCATTAGATGGGTTTCAGCTCTATATATTCATATAGCAACAACTAAGGCGTATTTGTTGGCTGCATAGCAGCGAGAACATTTATCATACTTCAACAATGGCCACTGTCCCTCGATAGTACTTACCACAAAATGAAATAATACACGCTTGAACAAAAAAAACATACATTTGCTAACAAAATACTTACATATATAATAAAACCGTTATGAAATTCATACCCGAAACCTTCACAAAAAGGAAAGTTGATTCGTATTTAAAGCGAGTTTTGCGTGTAAATATCGAAAGTTCAGTATTTCATTTCCTCTGTTCATCCCCGTCCCCTCTTCGTCCCCGCCCTCGACCTCAACCCCCGGGGGACGCTTTTCGCAATTCATTATGTTGCCTTGCATTGTGTCCGGTTGTAACTGGTTTCGTACTGCGAACTCCGGTTTGCGCTTGGCACACTTTTACTTTACTACAGTATTTAATGTATTACTTAAAATAAACATGTTATATTTGAAGATTTTTAGAGAATATTTTTACAATTTATCTTTTGGTGCACATTTTGATATAACCCAACGATTTATTGCAAGTAATAGTGGTTACAAATAATATAGCATAAATACTATTATACTATGTGTTGTGTGAGACAGCAGCGGAGGTGGACACCATATTCCTACTAAAAAAACGGGCAGTTCGAGCAATTTATAATATGGGGCCTCGCGAATCATTAAAGACTAAGTTTCCTTATAAACTATCTCCAAATAATATAGAACGTTCATACGTATCTTAAACTTTCCCTCCCAATATACTCTTGATAATTTAATGTATGTCCGCAAAATCTTAGATATGCTGGATCTAATAAAATACCAACATAATTTAAATACTAGAAACAACAACAAATTCCTAATTCCATGGCTTATTAAGTCCAAAAACGGTTTTTTAGGTAATAATGTTAAGTTTTATAACAAAGTCCCACAACACATTACCAATTTGCTGGATAGTGAATTCAAAAACTACGTCAAGCGGGTTTTAATATCTAAAGACTATTATTATAGAGTGGATCAATGTGTCAACGACTGTGACGTCTAGAAATGACGCCCCTCTCTGTGCATTCACTAATGATGAATGTAACTATTTATGTTTTGTAAAATATATAACATGAAGAGATAAACCAGATCGAGTTTCTTGCCGGTTCTTCTCGACGACTGGGTTGTTTTCCGAACCGGTGTTAGCTTTGACGTTTATAAACGCCTTCTCAGGGCCTAAACTGTGTAAAGGATATTTTGATTTTGACTAATAAACGTTGCACAAGCACGACTAGCTAAACTAAATATATGTAAAAGTGATAACGCCATCTAGTTTGCGTTCCCTATCATCGAGTCATCATCCAGTCATCTAGAAGAACCGACAAGAAACTCGATCTGGGTTATCTTTTTAACATACATATATCTAAAATACATTACACGTTACAAACGTTTTAGCGGATAAACAAAGAGGTGTCAATAGACATCAACATTATTCTCATCGTGATCCACTGTATGCTTAAAGAGAAAGTAGTTTGTTTCCCCTTAGATCTCGACAACTACATATTAAAAAAAAGGTTTTTTCTACCATCGTAACGACAATCACATAAAGTATCTGTATCTCACTGGAATGCTACCGTCTTAGCCAAAGTGATAGGTTCATCATAGGCTTGGTTTATACCATTTTGGGATCAGATAATGTATATCCAACTGCAGAGATTATTACAAGCCAGAATAACATCGACGGTTTGCGATGGATTGTAAATTTGCTAACGGTCTCTGTTGTTTCTGGTTTGAAAGAACAGAGCAATATAAAACAGCTTCGATAGAGATACAAATGTTGTAAACGCTATGCATAAAGTATCTAAAATCAGTAAATACCATTAAAAGCTAATAATATATAGGATGATTATTTTACCTTAATAATTATCAGGAGTATAACAATTTCATTTTCAGCTTAAATATCTCGCTAAAATAGTTTCACCTTACGCAAAATCTCCAATGAACAGCCGCACGAAACCGATCCAGCGTTACGCCGGCTATTCCCATGGAAATACCCGGTGTATTTTAACTATCCGCTAATCCGATGCCTTTTTGTTCTTGTTTAATGAACGTTCGGCAAATACCCGATTATGCCACCCGCCTCGCCCGGATACAGCACCGAAGGGCGGGCGGGATTAAGTTATCACCGGGCTAGTGGCCCGGATGTTGAATCTAGCTTATTTTTACGATCTTAACTTGTTGAGATTTAAGTAGACTAATAAATATTTACTTTATGTAGGTATGTAAAATATATTTTTGATATTTATATATATTGTGTCGTTACATTTTAAAATGTGATAAATGCAATTTTAATCATTCATATAACATGTTTAATTTTTTTTTAAGATGTCCATTTTTTATATACCTTGAACGTGGTCAAAATGTTGCTGTTCATAAGGTTTCTAGTTTTTTTTATAATCTTTATATACAAAAGTTGAAGATCTTGAAAAATAACGTAAAATATTAGAAACGGAAAAAAATCAATTTACATTATTTTGAAATGTAGTGACACGCATTTCGATACTTGCTTTTCTCTTTCCGTAGGTATATAATTTTTTTTATACAGTAACGTTGCAGAACATAAACTAATATATAATTTATATAATCGATTGTAAGTATATCTCATAAACTTTTATGAAATAATTTGCAAGTATAAGGCAGACCATCTACTTTTTTTTTCTTTTTTTTTTCGAACTGACTACGCTATTGACCAAGCTAGGTCTTAACAGCTTCACCGGACTACATCAGATCAACTACAAACAGTTTTCTCTATCAAAAACTGACTCTATATTTTCTGATACTTTTATTCATTCCTTTCTGTACTTTATAGGTTGCATAATGTAACTTGAAGTTTAATGACTATGTGATCTAACACGTCAAACCTAAATGGAGAAACTGGTTCTCAAGTGCAGCGACCAGAGCACACCGATAGGTGCCTGGCAACAGATTTTCAAGTGGTAGTTTGAAAAGGTCCTACCCCCATGGCTGCCATGGCTACTACTGGCTCTCAACTACAGCTGTGGGATTAATCTTTTTTTGTCTCGACCTGACTACGTTTTTTTTTATCGTAGCACGGCAAAGTGACTTTACAGTGCCTGATGGTGAGCACAGTATAATCTGAAAACAATCGCGACTACCGAAAGACACACTATCCCTCACTGGTCGCCGCTGTCATGCCGGCATGCATAAATGTCTCTTCACGTTACGCTTGAAGGACCCCATATTATAGGAAGGAGGGAACATACTGGCCGGGAGATTGTTCCACAGCTTCACGGTACGACAGAGATAAGAAGTTGCGAACTTTTTAGTTCGTGCCCAGATAGGATTTACGGTAAAACTATGTTATTGACCTAGCAAGGCCTCTACAGCTGCATCGGACTATACAGCTGACGGAGCATATATATATAACTTCAAATAGATCTTAGACTTGAGGGTAGTAACCAGCCATACAAGCTTAGCAGAAACTCTACTATCATGTTACACTTTTAACGTTTTCCTTCATCGAAAACACGTGTACATTCGCAAAGATTCGAACTTACGTCATGTCTGAACATTCTAATCACAGATACTATTGCTTTGCTATAAAATTTAGAGGATTATGATAATAATAAATGCTAATATCTTAATATTACAACCTTGACTTTGAAAAACGCTTATTAAGTGTTCAGTAAATTCCCGATTATGCCGCCCAACGACCGGATACCGCAGAAGCAGGGCAGGCGGGATTAAGTTATTAACAGGCAAGCGTTTAAATTATACATTGGTGTTTTTGAAGTGGTCATTATTATTATTACATTTTAATAGTTATTTGAAATCATTACACATTCTGTTTAAATAAGAATATGGTCATTAAACGTTAATCTGCAACATATTTTGATTAATATAATATTTTCTATATATTACAGTTACATACCAGCAGCAATTATATTATACAGCTTTTAGGTTATAATATCGTTGACCAACAGTATCCATCGACATCAGATTCAACCGTCAACCAAGTGTTTTTCATTCTTTTCGTTATTTAATTACTAATATTTCGCTCTTTCTATTAAAAGTTTCAGATTTAAGTTTTTCAGGTAGACCTCGCGCAAATAAATTCTAACATTTAATGTTGCAGTGAGACGTGGTAGCGGGCAAACCGCAAATAACGCCTTCTTTAATCAACGACAAAATGGCTTTTTTAAGCATGATAAAGTAGCTGCACTGGGCTATTGCGAAGCCAATGGAATATAGTGCTAGTTTATAATGAAGTCCAAAGAAGCCATAGCGATAAATTTGTCACCATGTATATAGTGGAATCTTTCAAGTTCTTCTTCTTATATATATACACCTCACTTCATTCTTGATTATATACATGCTGATTTCGGAGAATATCACGTCTAAGCTGCCAATATTGTATATGTTATGCTTGATGTATTTAAGCCGTGACACAGTCCGACACGATTATCCTTTTTATTAACTAATTCAAATAAAAACTGAGATCAAACTGTCCTACAACAAATAATTCTATGTTCCCATCGTATTTCGAAAAATAATCAAGTATTTCTTTATTCTGTTCTCATGTTTTTACAATTATAAAATATTCATAAGCTTTTTTTCGCAGCTTCGCTCGCGTTACTGTAGATTTAACCTATTCCTGTGTATAATAATATTTTTTTGTGAAATACTGATATTCTATATCTTTTCCTAGACTGTTGTCAACGTATAATCAAAATATCATTGTGATCGGTTGAGCCGTTAAAGCGTGAAAGCGCAACAGACAAACTCACATCCACATTTGTAATATTAGTTAGGACTAGATACGTTTCAAATTAGAATTAACAAATAAGCTAAACCCAATCCGACGTCCTACGTTATGATTCTGACATAAATGAAACTTCCTAAGTTACAAAACTAAGATTTTTTTTACTATGACATCATAAAGCTTCAATAAAAATATAAACGACCATCATCGTTAAAACTGTAAAAATTACACCACTTTACAGGCTCGAAGACAAACGGGCGTATAAAATGTCAGTACGCACTCAAAGACCGTCATTCGCGTGAGTCAAGCCGCGTGGACGCACGCTTTATATATCCCATCAAAAAGTTCAGAACGGTCCTCGTAAATCGTAAGAATACGAAACTGCAAAGATAAACTTGTTGTCAAATGAAACTCTTGATTCCATTTCATATACTCTTCGACGAAGTCGCTCTTCCTAGAATTTGAGTTAATGGTAGTAGACGAACTCCGTGAATATTTCGGTTTACCTTATACCTTTACATTCTGTATATAAACTCGACACAAAGAATCATCAACCGTGTGAACGAAATACAAAAGGGTTTCTAATAATAATTTTCTAATAATTCTTCGAGTACTGATGTCCATGTTCCGGAGATTTCCACCCTCCACTATCGAAAGGTATATAGAGCGCCGACGCGGTGCGAGCGAATTTATTCCTATCTGAACATCGAAGCGAATATGAAGAGATACAAGAGGAAGACATCTTCAAGTAGATTATGACTACACTGTTCTAGGGTGTAAGAGTGTAACTGTAATATATTTATGTATTAGTCACCCTGTTTTATTTTTTATTCTTTGTACAAATAAAACGAATACAAATAAATTTCTTTTGACACGAATGGCATTTAATTTGCCTACGAGCATAACAATACGAAAATCCTTCTATGAATTAGCGATAACATCATAAACAGATCGAAGGTAATTAATGCGAATTATATAAGGATTTTTTAGGGAAGAAAACCTGGCATCGCAATAGTAGCTTTAAGTACTTTCAATTCAATTCAATTGAAAATCTACCAATTTTTTGGCATATAATATTTCAACATATTTTAAGCGTATTTACATCCATATGGAGATTAATTGTATACACGGTTCTACACGCCTTTATCGACATATAAAAATGTGAAGAAAATCTTTGTACCACTCTTTAAGCATATTGCGTACACGAAGTTACGTGAAATTAGTCGTAGAAAAGTTACTTTAGTTATTATTATTAATTAGTTAATAATCATATAGGACTGCGAAAACATAAATTATATTATGTATAATATGTAACGCGTATAATAATATAAAACAATGGTTTTCGGTCACAAACTATAAAAGAATTGCAGAGTTAATTTGAATTTAATTCAGAAGATCTGTAGATTCAATCCTTCGAATTCGGAAATTCGGATTATAGTAATCTGTCGGTGTCTAAAATATATTGGTCTGTGATCAACGAAATTTACATAACTTTAAAAACGCTCAAAATAAAGAATGTCGCTCGTTATTTGTTTTTATTACAATTTTAATAACTAGCTCACAGAAAAATAATTACTTTGTAAATATTGTTAATGTCGAAATATCTAGCTGTTTTTTATAAAGAACGCTTGAATAGAATAAAAATTATTTTGCCGGAGCTGTTATTTATAACGATAAATAAAATATATGGATACAAAAACATAATATAGTTTAAAATATTTTATTTACTTTACTTATATTAAATTTCATTTAAATAACATGATAGAGGTCTGCAGTTGTGCGTGCATCACAATATAACTACTAGATAGATTTTGATTTAGTTTTACATCTTAATAACTTGGTCCTTATGAGAAACAACTGTAGCTACCGACAATGTCATCCTCTTTGGCAGGCTAGCTGAAACTTTTGTAAATATTATAAATAGAATGTCCTTCAAACAATTGAACAAATAAATGTAATGTCTCGTGTCTCTATATATACTTATTATGATCACTTTAATAAACAGTCTATTTTACGCACTCCGAGTTTTATCTTTACGCTGTCCGTGTTAGTCTGGAATGTTCTAGTAGTAAGCCGAAGCTCCTACACAACCTTATCAAGAACAAAAACTATCGCAATATCTATATTTAATATAAAATTACTAAAGTCTTAAGAAACTACGATCATTATAAATAATACAAGAATTTTCATAACCAAAATATATTTTTGCTTTCAATTTGTTTTAAGTTCTTTTCGTGTATACATAAACTAATTCCGGACTCAGGGGACTTTACCCTGCCTTGATAAAACAAAAAACCTAAAATACAATCGCAGTATCGGCTACCGTGTCCAATTGTAAATCTAAACCATTCTTGAATCCACCTGATCACACACAAAAGATCTACAAGCGTTAAGGAGGCGTTCAGTCACACTCACACGGACAGAATAATTATATGTATATATAAAGATTACTAAGATAATTAACAACGCAGATGTCGCCGTGGATATCAGCTAGTATAGAATGATAGCATTCAATGCAGTATTTCATGATAGAAAATAGGAATCTTGAAAAACAATTTCGCACATCTTAATGCGGACACGCTGCAGGGGATGGCGTGATGCCAACACGAAATAGCAATTAGTCCGCTTCCACTAACGGGACGACATCGAAACTACGAATAAGTTGTTACATTCGATTGTTATTCGAATAATAATACGGCAAAAAGAGGAAATACATTTTATTATCATCGGTGTATTCGATTTCGTGTCTCTCCAATTTTGTTTCATTGTACTCGTCGCGTCGGGTTCATTCGGTCTCATTGTGTCGACATATTTGTTTGAGATACGTTCGTTATAAATTATTGTGAATTCGCAGAGGCTTTTTTTCGAGCTCGCCAAAGTTATTATTGACCTAATAAGGCGGATACTGTTTGAGAAGTCCATTAATCGAGTTTTTGGCGGGATGTTAGTATGCCATGTAGTGGCTTTTATATTTCATTCATAATCTTGTGTTTTTTGACTCTATGTTTTATAATATTGGTGGTATTTTACGTAATATGGAGTGGATAGAAAAAAATGCCATGGAGAATGAATTCTGAGATGCCATGAAATCTCCATGGAAAGTCCTAACAAGGTGGCCACTGTCTTGTTAGAACATTGAAATTATCGCAAGACACCTGTAATATTATTACCTAGTCAATAATGACCATAATAATTTGGAGGATTGGTTGCCAAAAAAAAAGAAAAAAGTTAATTATAATAGTTATTATTATTAATGGGCTTTTTAACTCACTAGTTTGAAAGCCGAAAGACAAGCTTCGAGACGCAGTTCAAGTAAGCACTACTATTGAGCCGCGAGGCGGCGAATGATCAAGTTTTGTGAAATGAGGCGCTTTATAATATCCTTATTGTATAATATATAAGTGTTAAATCCTATTAATTATCTTTTACTCAAAAATTATTCAACGGATTTTGATGAAACTCTACAGTAATATAGCATATACATGAAAATATATACATACGATAAAAATATTGTTTAAAATACTCTAAATATACAATATAATATATAAACAAAAAGTGGTAAGTAATATGTAAAAAATTGAACCATCTGAAAAGTATTACAAGCATACATTAGACTGGATAAATCGCTACTTATACGAAGCTGGTGTTATTATTTATGAAAATACAAACGCAGACGATGTCGCAGGTGGCTGTTCGTATTTATATATGAACTAGCGGGCCTAGCACATGTGCTGCTCTGACAATATAAAAAAATATTCTGGAATTAGATCATATTGCCATCTATCAGCCCAATTGTATGTACCATCCAGGAACCCACTCAAACACACAAAAAATTTCATCAAAATCTGTCCAGACGTTTAGTAAAAGTTCAGTTACATACATATGTACAGAAGACTATTATATAAAGATGTATATTCGCTGTATAGTTATCATAGAATAAGCTTCGTTTGGAATGCAATGTTTGTGCGTATTTTTAAATACATGGTCTGATTTCAGAACGCTACTCGCTTATGTGTTGGAATTAACATGAATTATCTCATACCTCATGTATGTCATGACGTCCTACCAGTTAATTACCTTTTCTTTCACTTTTCAGCAAGCTTATAAACGATATTCTCTGATCTCAGAATGATTCGTTTGGACGTAATGTAATTTGTAGGTGGTTGTTTCTAGGAGTAGTTATTATCAATATGATCAACCATTTATGGTCTACATTTTAAGGCAACCTTTAGTTATATATATATGCATAGGTCGCTGGTTGAAATCAGGCTCGAAGGACCAATTTTTGGACGAAATTTTTGACGGGGTGTAATTTGTAAGTACCGTTTTTAGGGTTGATTATTATAGATAAAATTAATAGAAACTCGTCTGGTATCTTCTTCTTACCCTTATTACATCTAAGTAGGGTCAGCATAACATGTTTTCCTTTTCCACTTTCCCCTGTCAGATTTAATTTCGGTATTCACACTTTTCCTACACATATCATTTTTCACACAATCCATCCATACTTTTTTCAGTCTTCCTTTACTCCATCTGTTCACCGTCATACGCGAGACTTTTATAGTTACATGGCTTTCATATCTTCTCATAACCTGCCCATACCATGCTAACCTATTACTCCTCAACTTCTCTGTCAGTGGTGATCTGTTCTCTGAAACCCGTCTTTTTATATTATACACTTTATCGGATACAGCGGCTCACGATGACATGAGACGTGGTGTTGTCAATATAATGTATATAGTTTTATATTGGGTTTACAAAAAAGTTCAAATTACTGTACTTAAAGTATACATGCAAATATGTGAAAAAAAAAACAAAATTTCAAAAGCGAACAATTAAAAAGCACCCAACGAGAATTGGCCCCTCACAATGATAGCGTCAACGCGAACAATAACGAACCAGCCGAGCCTCGAGCGAGCCACTCGGTTAATAATATGAAAATCAATACGGCCAGCTCGAGTGTAAAAGGTTATTATTTTACTAATTGAGTTGTACGGATCGCGTTCTGGCCGCGAGCCAACCGGAGAGCTTTTCACTTCATCCGGATTATACGCTATGACGTTAATGTCAGCATATAGTGTATATTGATTTCAGATTCTATTATTGTTACGATACTCAATGAAGCCTTTGTTAAAATAGAAAGCCCAATACGTATTTAAACAAAGTACATGTCAAGTTTATGATATTTACTTTTGTTACATCAAATGGTAAAGCTTTTTCTGATTCTCCACAAGACGCTACCACGCTCAAGTTATTTGAACTACCTTGTTATCTATATTCCATACACTTTCCTTATTTATTTATTTATTTTCTTTCATTCGTCGAATTGCTGATCTCCTCAGCAAAAGCCCGACCAACCGTTGGTCGGCTTATTTTACCTTAAAATTATCAATATGATCATATCAATCTTTAAGTACTTCTGAATTTCGTATAGAGAGTAAAAAACACGTTATTTTTATATTAAAACTTCAACAATATTTGACATTTTGTTATATGATTTGTTAAATAAATAAATACAAAATCTTTAATTAGGACGGACAGCGTAAACTTGGGAGTAATAGAGTTCCTTTTCTCAGGAATAAGCCCTAAGAAATGAACAGTATTCCATCGTCGGAAACTAAGATGGCTGACTTCATAACGGAATAATTTAAATTATATAACCACGAAACCTCAGAGCTTTGAGGAACGTAATAAAGTACAATGGAGATGGGAAATTTTATCCATCTTGCAATGTCCGCGGCTAATACAACCGCGGTTGCTCCTCCAGTAATTTATAATAAAACGTTGGCTTTACATAATGCCCGGTTAATATCCGAAACTCTTAACTCGAGGGCCGGATATCCGAACTTTTCATGAACTCAACTTTGTTTTATTATCGTGATGAATTCCATTCCTGCGTTCTGCGTGGATTTTTCTTGCTGAAAATATTGATTGCAGTGTTAAAAAGTATTCAACAATTCCTATTATGATAAGCATAGATTTCATAAGATAACCCTAACAGAAAATTAACATAATTAGAATAGTGTTAGCCTGTGTTAAAATGTGCAATATGATATATGCAGTGGCGTAGCTAGGTAACCAAGGGTCCTGGGGCAAAATAAAAAATGGGGCCCCACTTCTATTTAAACTGATTAGATTTTATCATCCGAAATCTATAGATTTGACACGATTTATTGACTTAACGGACATGAATATGAGTTGTAAAATCAAATAAAAATGAACCACTATATTGACCAGTACAAAAAGTTTATTGACACTAGCTTACTTACTTCTGATACAGCATTAATTTTTTAACCGTTCTCGAAAAAAAAATCTTAACTCGAATACACAATAAAACGCACTTCGAACAATAATAGAACGCACATATCACTATCTTAATTACTATCTATCTACATATCATTGTATATGTGTATATATCATTACACTATCTTATTGAATTTCTCTCAAATGAGTTGAGTCTCAGTTGGTAGTCCAGCTATAGACCCAAAAGCTGAACTGATTCCGAATTATACCGAAGATATCCCAAACGTCAGCATGTACGAGATTAGTATGGCTCTTAAACGGCTGAAGAACAATAAGGCACCGGGTGATGATGGAGTTACGGTGGAACTTCTGAAAGCGGGTGTAGTACCAGTATTCAAAGGCTCTTTAACATTGTCATACTCGAGGGTACTCCGCCACAAGCATGGCACAGAAGTGTGGTGGTACTATTCTTTAAGAAAGGTGATAACACACTTCTTAAGAATTACAGACCCATCACGCTTCTGAGTCATGTTTATAAGCTTTTTTCGAGAGTCATCACGAATTGTCTCGTTCGCAAGCTCGACGACTTCCAGTCACCCGAACAAGCCGGTTTCCGGAACGGCTGTAGTACCATAGACCACATACATACGCTGCGGCGAGTTATACAGAAAACCGAGGAGTATAATCAGCCTCTTTGCTTGGCGTTTGTGGATTATGAGAAAGCCTTTGATTCGTTTGAGATATGGGCGGTGCTGCAGGCTCTTCAGAGGTGCCAAATCGACCATCGCTACATCAAGGTGTGTGTACGAAAACGCCACCATGTCAGTTCGACTCCAGAATCAGAGCTCGAAACCAATTCAACTGCAGAAAGGTGTGAGACAGGGAGATGGTATATCTCCGAAACTGTTCATAACTGCGTTGGAAGATGTCTTCAAGCTTCTGGAGTAGGATGGACTTGTCATTAACATAAATTGTACTCAACATCACCCACCTTTGTTTCGCCGACGATATCGTAGTTATGGCAAAATCTCCGGAGGACCTTGGCACGATGCTAGATAGACTCAGTAGAGTTTCTGAACGAGTGGGCCTCAAAATGAACATGGAGAAGACAAAAGTCATGTCGAATAGCCAGGTAGTGTCCACCCCAATAATTGATGGGAATTCTACTCAAAGTTATTAACATGTACATATACCTAGGACAAACTGTCTGACATGGTAGGTCCAACTCGATAAAGAGGTAAATCGCCGAATCCAACTTGGTTGGGCAACGTTTGGGAAACTCAGAACTGTTTTTTCTTCCTTAACACCCCAGTGCTTGAAGACTAAAGTCTTCAACCAATGCGTGTTGCCAGTGATGACTTACGGCACTGAGACGTGGCCCCTAACTGTGGGCCTCATAAGAAAGTTCAAGGTCACCTAACGAATGATGGATAGAGCTATGCTCGGGGTTTCTCTACGTGATCGAATCAGAAATGAGGAGATCCGTAGGAGAACTAAAGTTACCAACATAGTTCACCAAATATCACAGTGGAAGTGGAATTGGGCAGAGCATATAGCTCGAAGGACTGATGAGCGATGGGCCAAAAAAGTCCTAGAGTGGCGACCACGTACCGGAAAGCGCAGCGTGGAATGGACCCCCACCAGATGGACCGATGACATTATAAAGGTTGCGGGGAGCCGTTGGTTACAGGTGGTGAGGCCTTTGTCCAGCAGTGGACGACTATAGGCTGAGATGATGATAATGAGTTGTCATGATTAAAGTAGGGTTGCAACCTGTCATATTTATTTTGAAAATGAGAGAAATTTACAAAGGTTCAGTTCTATCGAGATTTATGGTAAGGATTCGAGGGCCCCCTGAGCTTGAGGGCCCCGGGGCACTGCTCCGCCTAGCCCCTAGGTAGCTACGCCACTGGATATACGTATCTAATACCCTAATATTTCTAAAAATGCGCAGTTTCACTTACGTACACATAACCTGAGTAATACAATCTGAAAACAATGTTTAGCCGTTTCTGTTATCATTTTGCTCCTACGGAATACGTGAAGATTAGGGGTTCTTACCCTAATCAGCTTAGAGCTGAGGTTTTGCGATAGGACCATCTCTAACGGTGGCGCTTCCCTAACCAAACGCTGCAAGCGAAGTAAACCAGAAGTAAGCTACTCTATTAGTGACAAAGTAGTCAAAACATCGCTGCACGCCTAGTCCGGTGAAGCTGTTAAGACCTGGCATGGTCAATAGCGTAGTCAGTTTCGAAAAAAAAAAATAATCGCTGCACGTGTAGTACTGAAACGAGTTAGTAGAATGGAGTAAATTGCGCGCTCCCTTCTACTTTCTCATAGCAATGTATCTTATAGTAACGTATATCGCTCTTATCAATAAGCCTCCATTTCTTGATGAATAGAAATTACATGTTACCGACTTATGAACGAATGAGCGCGCTTTACGCTGCGCGTGAGTCACCCACTCGGATCTGGATATTATTGATAGTACACAGCAGGCGGTTATACAGGTAGTACATTATGATTATGCAAAATATGATTTGTGATCCTACCTGCAACGAGATTTCCTCTCTAGTATATATGGACACGATAACGCCATCTATTGTCGCGTCTCAAATATTGTAAAGTTTTGGCAAGTTTAAATAAATTATAATGTTATTTGTGAACTGATTATACAGGTTTAATGATACGAAATTTAAATGTCAGTATTTATAAACATAATTGAGTAGTTATTTATTTGATAAACTTGAAATCTGTTAAGTGTTAAATATTATGGTGGACGTTACTTTACAATTCAACATTTTCTTACAGTTTCCAGGCGGAAATGTAAAATAGCTTCCAGTATAATCTTTAATAATCTTTAATAAATCTTATATATATATATATATATATATATATATTAATATAATCCTATATATTTAATGATGGATTTCCGCAAAAGTAACGTCTTCTTCGATCAAACAGAAAGATTTATTTTTGTATAAAAGTTCGCATTAAACGTTAAATAAGTTTAAGGAGGTTGGAACAATCTTAAAGATCATGTACAAGTAAAGAGTCTATTAATTTATTTATATTATGTATTTTATTCATTATAAACTCCTACTGCGGTCCTTCTGGACCTTCTGTATGTGTCCATACGCAGATATATACAAAGCTTAGGCAGATTACCCATCCATTAGCAGTATTAGCCGTCAAATAATATCATTATGTTTTCATGATATTGTGTGCGGTTTCATATATTATGACCGAGCTCGACCCGGTCTGTATTAGATAGCGAAACACATGTGCTATAAAATATATTATAGTGTCCATGCCTACCCATTATGTGTTAGAATCGCCAGCATACTTTGAAATTAATAATTACTATTCAGTAGTAAGTACTATGTTCTAGTGGATCATAATATAGAAATAGTTGATTTGACATCTATAACAATATTATAAACCTGAACCGTGTTATTACAAAAAAGTTAAATACGTATTAAATACTTGCTTTAAAAAAGTTTCCTAATAAATGCACCGCTCTCGCCCGAGGCAAGTTCGCGTTATCATTTTTCACAAGTCTAACCTAACGTAACCAAAGCGAGACAGAAGAGCAAGATGACGAACATTCAGCGACCGCGGTGCATTTAATATGAGACCTTTTTAAAGCCAGGGTTAAATACGTATTTAACTTTTTTGTAAGAGTTTGTTTGCTTGAACACGCTAATCTCAGGTACTACTACTGGTCCAGTTTGAAAAATTATTTTAGTGTTAGGTAGCACGCTAAGGTCAATAGGAGCGGAGGAACAATGAAAAATGTTTTAAAATCGTTTTATTTTTTCCTTTTGAGAGGTTCCACTACGTGCGCTGCGTAAACGGTAACTATTCCACGCGGACAAAGTCGCGGGCAGAAGCTATAATAATATTATAAATAGATGTTATAAAACAATGTCACTTTTCGTATATGTCTAATGGTAACTTAGTTCTTCTAAAATACGCAACGGATTTTGATACGGTTTTTACTATGCACAATTCTGGTAGGTGGTAGAGCCACGCTTAAGCTATTACTGGTTTCAGGATGAATGGGTCGGCTCGGCTTGCATTGCTGCGTTTCGTTCGGTCAGTGAGAGCACCGAAGGCCCACCTTTCTTCCCCTTCCTCCTCTCCCCTTCCGCTTCCCTTCCTCCCCCTCCAACCAAAGCTGACAACGCACATGCTACTCCCCTGGTGTTGCAAGTGTCTATGGACGATGGTGATCACTTAACATCAGGTG
Source organism: Antheraea pernyi (assembly GCA_015888305.1). Classification (NCBI taxonomy): domain Eukaryota; kingdom Metazoa; phylum Arthropoda; class Insecta; order Lepidoptera; family Saturniidae; genus Antheraea; species Antheraea pernyi. The sequence continues at coordinate 1,055,996 of MU158724.1, read as the reverse complement.
ACCCATCTGTCCGTTTGTCTCCTATGACATAAACAATAATTAAAATCCTTAGCATCTTTCTTGTAGTTATACGAGTATATAAATTAATTATGATTTGTGTTTTTTTTTCTATTATAATTTTGTAGTGTACCGAATTTAAACTAGTTCTGTTTAATTCTAGTCTCTTCTTTAGAATAGCAGTGTAAAGTTTTAATCACTCCCTCACATTGATTAGTTATACGATATTTCTGAAATATAATATAGTATTTATATATTTTTGCACATTTATTTGCATTTACTATGAAGAACTGCTTGTTATTTAATGAAGCCAAGACTAAAAAAAAGTAGAAAGTTCTTGAAAATTAAAAGTTGAAACCTCCTAAATTAGAAGAGCGAAGATTGAGTGTTTAAACAGTATATTACAAAAGAGAGAATACCTTTTTCAAAATGAACCTTTTACGAAAACAATGGATGGAGGTTCGTTTGGGAGTTCTGACATTTCTGCGTTTAAGAATTATTCTATCTAAGCTAATAGTGTTTCAACTTTTGTACGAACGTCGAGTATTGTTACATTACGTCATTATATAAGAAATCTACAGTTGGACTAAAGGCCTTTTACCCAACAAAGATATGGTCAGAATCATCACGCCAGCTCACGACATACTAGCGATCTCAAACACGGAGAATTCCACAGTACTATATTTTCCCACATACGGTGATACAACGAGAACATACCTCAGGTTCAGGATTCCTCACAATGTTTTCTATCACCGTCAGTCGATAATGTTACCAACTAAAATCGATCAATCGATCACCAGTCACCACGACTCATTTAGCGAGATGAACGGGCATGGCAATTGTATCTCGCGACCACAAGGAGTAACACATGAGTCGTGGCACGTATAGACGTGTTGCATTCCAAGCATACATCCCCATTTTGGGGTGTAAGGGGTGTCGAATTACATCTAACACTTGAGACACTCAAGCCAACCTCACCTGCACGTGGTGCACCCTGCTGAATAACGAACGAGGCAATGGCGAAAGCGGGGTGGTAGGGTTTTACAACCCGACTGGGTCGCAACCACCATGTATATGGCGAAAAAGCCCGTCATAGTGATTCGCTTCTGCGGGTCGCGTTTCGGGATCAGCCTGTGCATATCCAGCATTTCGCAGGCCGGCATGACAGTGGCGACCGGCGATGGATAGTGTGTCACTCGGTGGTCGCCATTGTTTTTGGATTGTACTGTGCTTACCATCAGGCACAGTGCAGTCATTTTGCCGTGCTACTATAAACTATAAAAAAAAAAAAAAGATACATCAGTTTATATCCAGTAATCAAACATGGTGGTACGGAGTATGTGCCCGATTGAGTAACAGTATACATTGTGACTCTCTTTTGTATATAGGTATCAAGGAGCATACAGGGCGGCATGATAGCGATGACTGCCGTTGGGTAGTCGATATTTCGCAAGTCACGGTTGTTTTTCTTTTGAGTTTACCATTTAGGATCGGATGGTATTCTTAAACAACATGTTGTGACGTATGAGTGTGTCGCAAACACTTGTCAATTGTAAAATATCAAAATAGGTTATTTTTATGTATTTATTTTATATCAAATTTTGTATGTAGGATATGTAAAGGTGTCATGAATTTGTTAACAGAATATTAGCGCGTCGCTGAGTAAAAATGGTTGAGAACCGCTGGGCTATACCAATACAACAACCTTCAATAATATATATATATATATAATGTCGCAGCATTATACAGAGGCGATTGTAGAATGAGGAGCTTCTAACAATTGTTACTGGCGGTCGTGGGGTTATTTTATCGGTCCGTCAGTTGTAAAAGTGAAAAGGTGATTGCAGGAGGATGAAAAATATAACACGTGTTGTTGGAGGTGTGGGAATCTTAGGATTATCGGGTGCTTCGGTCAGAGAACGAGCCCGCGGTCGGACGGCCCTACGCCTTCATCCATTTTAGATCGCGGATATTTGTGACTATTTAAGTTAAAATGTTGCTTAGTTAAGAAAGATTAGTAAAGAAGACATACGCTATCTATCTGTGGTATTATTTCTTGCTTTCTGACGATGTATGAGAAGGAAGGCGTCCCTAAACATAACATTCTTGAAGGCTCTCCTTCATATATATATATTATAAATTCGAATACGAGTCTATACAATTATTACGCTTTCAAGCCTGAACTACTCAACCATCTTAATCATCGTGAAATTTGGCATAAACATTGTCAGGGTTACTATAAAATACAGAATCAAATTTACATGAATACAAACGAAACCGTGAGTAATACGTGATTGATACGTGTGAATAATACTTAGAATAAAATTTATAAAAATATTGTTTAGTATTGTCAAAAAACAAAACGATAAATGTCAAAGAAGTTGGGGAAAACCCTGCTGCCTCTTGAGTGCTACCTTATCGCCATCGTTTAAAATAGCTTATACGCAGACGAAGTCGCGAACGGCGGTTAGTAGCTTATAAAAATAAAATCTAAATAAAACTATAGTTACAGAGAATAGCAAAATAAAAAGTAAACAAACTCTTAAACTTTAACTATAAACTTACAATATATGTGTTATAGCCATAATAGCATATTGACATTTACGAACATCAACTAAGGTAACATAAAAAAACATTAATAAAACACGCGAAGAGGGAACCTTGATTTTTTTATTATATAGGCCAGAAATCTGGCTCAGCGCCTCGCCGGAAATCTGGCCAATCCATCGTCACGGTGACGTTTACTGGCTTTTTGATAATATATAGCCGCTTTTAGTAAGCTGTAATACATCAATTGTCAGCATATTTCCGCCTACTCGTAAATAAATCTACTTTTTTATGTTCTTCCGCTTTTTTTTTTCGTCTACGAAATTGACAAGATTACAGCGCTTCAACAGCGCTCCACCTGATCGTAGGTATAATCTTCAAATCGCTGCAATTACTTAAAGGTACATTTAACAATCACTTTGGTTTTGTTGCTTTCAAACGCCACAACGTTTTAATAATTGAAACTATTTTTAGAAATAAACTAATAACTTTCTCGGTAAAGTACGGTAAAATTAAAGAACTGCAAATTTACACTAATTCAACTTTCACGTCAAATAACTTTAAACTATAAACTTTTTTGTAGGGTGTTCAATTCTCTATAAAAATATGTAGCCTCATTGCTGTAAGCCATTTCGTCGGAAAAAAAGAAAATCATTTGTAAAAAGGTACAAAATCCCATGTTCTTTAAATAGGTAATGTATCGTCTTAAGGGCATGGTTTATTATGAACATTCAGAGCTTTTTTGGTCTGACATTTTTTTAATACGATAAACAAAATATTTACGGGGCGTCACATAAAAAAAATCAACTTGGTAAATAATTGACAGCCTTATATTATATTGAACCGTGCATTGTATTAAAAAGTATTTTACATCAGTTTCCTTTAACATTCAATCATACATTTAAATAGGTACATCATGGGAGCTGGTCAATAGCAAAATAAAATTTTCTTCCTAATCTTAAATACCCTTAAGTAGGGTCAGCACAATGTGATTCCGTCTTCAAGTCATCAGACTTTTTCATACTTTATAGTTTTTAGCATTTGACCACGATCTCACCTGGTGTTAAATAACGGTGTGGTCTAAGATCGTAAACACGCTGACCTAGAGAGGACTTGTCTCTCAAATGTAGCTACTGGAACATAGTAATAGGTGCTTAAACGACAGATTTCAACTTAAGAGTGGTATCTAAGCAGGCGGACTTAGAAAGTCTTACCACCATTCTATGGTTGCATCACGTTGTTTTCCTTCACCGAAAGCTCTGACTTAGTTGCAAGGACTTTTTTTTCATATTATAGGAGGCAAACGAACAGGTGGGTCACCTGATGCTAAGTGATCTCCACCGTCCATAGACACTTGCAACACCATAGGAGTCGCGAGTGCGTTGCCAGCCTATGTTTAAGGGTGGGGGGAGGGAGGAGAGGGTGAAGGGATGGGGAAGGGGGAAGGGAAGTGGGCCTATGGCGCTCTCACTGACCGAACGAAACGCAACAATGCAAGCTCTGTTACTCCACGTCGGTGGTTCTGTGAGAGGGTAGTAGCCCGGGCGAGCCGATGCTGAAACCAGTAATAGCTTCAGCGTGGCTAGAGTGGTAGACCACCTACAGGATCCAAAATTACGTCCATCAACGCGTTGTCTGAACACGTTATCAACTTATCATCGCTTCAAATTCGTTAGTATCCATAGGCTAAAAAAAATATTAATCCTCGTACAACTCATTCATAACTTATACACTCTTTCTCCATTTCTATATGCTCCTCTGATAACAATGAGTACATTTCTCTAGTCTGTAAACTCATGTCTAATGTAAATCTAACAGACTAGCGGACACAAAGTAAATCCTTTTATCAATATCAATCGCGTCAAACCTTTGTCAGTGTAAGTGTTCACTCAGTTGACACGATGCGTTTTTACTACGAAAGGAAAAGAATGGAAATGTTAAAAGAAAGTCATTATAAATATACACATTCCGTGAACCGTTTTCTGCCAATGTAACTGCCAAGGAAAGCCAAATATGGAAAGAAACTGCAATCTATAGCAAGTAGGAGTTGGATGGGCTGACTGCACGGTACCTGATGGAAAGTACAGTACAGTCCATAAATAGTGGCGGCTGGTGGTGTAAAATAACAACGGCAGTCGTCGCTATCTTGCCGACCTGCAATTATTATTTCCCATCCACTTCAATTGTGCACAATAACCAAAATATATTACCTAAAATACGACCAATATTACGAAAATATAGAGCCAAATAACACTAGATCGTGAATAATTTTTTTTTTTTTATGGCCTAGGTGGCAAACGAACATGTGGGTCACCTGATGTTAAATGATCACCACCGTCCATGGACACTAACAACACCAGAGGAGTCGCAAGTGCGTTGCCACCCTTTGGGGGAAGGGTCAGGGGAGGGAGTGGGAGAGGATAGGGGAGAGGGGAGGGGAGGTGGGCCTCCGGCGCTCTCACTGACCGAACGAAACGCAACAATGCAAGCACTGTTACTTCACGTCGATTTTCTATGAAAGGGTGGGGTATAAAAACAACTACATGGCATTCCAAGATCCCGGCAAAAATTCCATTTATTTATTATATTAATTTTAATTAAACATTTACTATATTTTAATAATCATGCATTTTAGTAACTTACAATACTTACATAGTAAGTTTAAACATATAACATAATGTTTAAAAAAAAACGCCATTTTAATTGAGTTTAATTAAGTTGCAAAGGTGGATGGAAAAAGATCCATAAGAAAACGTAGATTTTGTTTATATACCATTTTAAACAACAATTAAAGTTTAAAACTGACCAGCTGAATTCAGTTTAAACCGGCTTTAAATGTACACACTATCCGTTTTCACATCCCAAAAGGAAAATCACGTTGTATAAAAAGCGTACGTGAAACGAAGTGAATTATGAATAAAGGTTATTCACATCTTTTTTATAAACATATCCCCTTAGTTTATAATCGCATGTCGGACCCGACTCTAACACAACACTAACAGAGTCAAAGCAAGAAATCCCTCAGTTTTTGTCGTAGCGTTACGGTCACTCGTCGTAGACACACGTGCCCGCTGTCAGGCGTGTCACACCCACGTCACAATTACGACACGTTTACTAATGCACGGTGTTTCAACACACAGCGGCCGTTTGCACGGTTGCACAATTTAATAACCCACATAGACTCTACCGTGCAGCATTAGTTCGTATTATTTCACAAAAAAGCTGATGCATCCTTGTCCATCGGTTGTCATTCACGTGAATGTACCTTAGTTATAAATATACTTTCACCAGTTAGAAATAAAAAGGAGTCCTTGTCGACGATAGCCGAAGGAAGAGAATACACCGATGCTAAACCTATTTCAAATATCAACCTATAAACTAACTACAACAAAAACCAGTTACAATAACGGATTTTCAACAGTTGTGTTACCGTCTCGATATAATCCGGCATTAGTAGCCTACCATTCAACTATTACCTCGTTTCTAGTTCACTATCTTTTGTTCGCGACTTTATTCGTGTTAAAGCAGGTGTAGTCTTCAATAACAATCACTTTTTTTCTAAATTAAGTGTATCCTATGTCCTATTCTCTAGCCTTGATAACTGTTATGCAAAATTCAAAGTATTTGACGCATGAAAGTGGTTAACAAATAAACAAACATTCGCATTTATAATATTAGTTAGGTTTAAGAGTATTATTACGTTCAGATATCCTTACGTGACACGTTTTACAACGTAATTCTGTGTGTTCGACCAAACTATGTTGCTTAAATGTAGAAATAACTTTAAAGTGCATAATTAATATCGTAAAGTAAAATATTGTGGCGTATATTATACCCATAAATGCTTCGTGTGTTGAACGTGTCGTATATTTTCCAGTTTCTATAAAACGTTTTAACAGTTTACGACTCGTTTGTTCGTAAAATTTTAAATATCAAATGAAATTTTAAAGATGAAAAACGATGCATCGTTGGTAAACATAGTTTATAGTTGCCGAGCATATTGGGTTTTTAGTATATGAAACTTGAATCGTGCGGTGGATTCTCGCGACTATATTGCAATTGAGGTGCAATATTAAACATGCCCGTATATGCTGACTAACGTACTTTATAACACAATACAATATAATTATATATAACCAAAAATCAGAATAAAAAATGTTTTACTCAATATAGGCCCCGAGAAGGCGCTTATAAACATCAAAGCTACCACCGGTTCAGAAAACAACTCAGTCTTCAAGAAGAATCGGTAAGAAACTCGATTCGGTTTATCTTTTGATGATACATATTTTTACAAACATAGGCAGTTAAATTCATTTTTGGTGGATGCACAGAGAGCGATGTCATTTCCAGACATCACCATCGTCCATATATTGATTTACTCTATAATAGCCTTTTTACACCCAAAACTACTTGACATGGTGCTTAAACTTACAGTCCGGCAAATTACTTTTGGGACTTGAAAACATAAACACCTATTATCTAAAAACTGCTACTGATTTTATTAATTCGGAAACATGGGACTATGAGTTTAACACAGTTTCTGATATTGAATCATTTTTACGAAATCCAGCTTTTCAAAGTTTTTGCGGACATACATTAGATTCTCAAGAATGTATTGGGAGGGTAACAAACATCTATCCACTTTCGCAGACTTTCATATTTATCTAGCGGATAATATTAGTTATTGTAAAAAAAAAAACAGCAAACTATTACACGACCCTTTATACTATAACCGTGTATGTGTAAAACGAGCTTTAGACAACGCGCCATGTTTTTTCTTCCTTTTAACACTAAGAATGTCACAGGCGCTTAGAGCGGTTTATTTTTTCCAATGTATAATGCAACATATTATAAGTCTTGATATACAATCATATGTTTATGACCACGATTCTCGTCGGTAAAAGGCCTACCTACATATATCAAAATGAACATTTGTGATAAAACGAATAGTAAAACTTAATTCTATATCATCACCTGGGCAATCCTTGTATATGCATACTATATAAACTTAATTCGCGTGTCTCAGAAACGGCTTTAACGATTTAACTCAGATTTTGTATTTATAAGTCGTTTACGTTTTAAACCTTCCTTAACTTTATAACTTTATCTATATGTATTTCCAGAAAAACGTATTTTAAACATATTTTTTTAATAACTAGCTGTCTACATTCGCATTCTTATTCATTTTTCACTCAATTTTTGTATGGAGATTTTTTAACCCAAATATTTAATTTCTCCGTAAGCTTTTTCTATCGTTTGCATTTATCCAAACCTTTCCCTGAATAGGTGAAGCCGTTTAATGTGATGTGCTTGTTTGTTTGTTACCCTTTCACGTATTGATAACTGTATCAATCGTTATGAAATTTTACATAGACATTCTCAGAAATTTAAAACAGTATATAGGTACCTTTCATCAAGAAAAGGCTCTTTTCCCCGTGGCATAGATCAAATTTACATAAGTGCGGGCGAAGTTGTGAGCGGAAATTAGTTTATATACAAAGATAAATAGTTTAAACCCTGTGTCTGAGACTACTAATAATGAGGCAACGCTATAAGTTGATTTATAATATTTTCTCAGTAAAACAATTCATTACTAACCAAATTTAATTCACTACATACATTTTTTTTTTATATCATAAGTGGCAAACGAACAGGTGGGTCACCTGATGTTAAGTGATCACCACCTTCCATGGACACCAACAACACCAGAGGGGTCGCCAGAGCGTTGCCACCCTTTGGGGGGAAGCGTTAGAGGAGGGAGAGGGAGAGGAGAGAGGAGATGGGAGGGGATATGGGCCTCCGGCGCTCTCACTGACTGAACGAAACGCAACAATGCAAGCACTGTTACTTCACGTCGGTGTTCTATGAGAGGGTGGTAGTACCCCGGGCGAGCCGACCCATTCATGCTGAAACCAGTAATAGCTTCAGCGTGGCTCTACCACCATAATACATACATACAAGAAGCTCTGTAACATACAGCCCCATTTTCACTTATCTCTACAAAATATGTTTAAAATACAGCGGTGTACAGTCTCTGATTTCATTCAATATTCTAACGCTTGAAAATATTCCTACAAGATGTACGTAATTAACAGGTAGGTATAAAACCGGCTACATTTGTTCGGGCAACCGACGACAGTAATTATTGTAATGAAGACATATTGTCCGTCCCCAATTACCTACGTCATAATGAAAATTTACTCTCTTTTTTATTAATTGGTGCCGCTCGAGCCTGCGTTAGTAACGCGCCGGTATCGATTTCCACAAAGAAAAAACTTAATATATAAATGAAGTTCATATTTCTAGGTCATATTTCTATCGTCATTTTATCATTTATTTTTGGCATATTGGATGAATCTTTTTTGATATAAATAGGATTGTAAACAGCAAAACAAAATTTATATATTTTTTTTTTATAGCTTTTCAAAATATATTTTTAACAATCAAATAAAAGTTCAACAATTCACTCTTGTTATCACGTGCATGGACACGCTAATCCTTGTGCGTGACGTCACAACTTCCAAAACAGTATTATAAAATTTACCCTTTGGGATATTCATACCGAAGAAAAATATTGTCCATTAGAATTTCGTGACGCCAGCCCAACGTCATAGCAGGCGGGAACGCTTTAATAATCGCAATTTAATAATTAACGCAACTAATAATCTGTATTTTGATCTAGCCAGTACCCACGACTTCATTTACGTTGTCCACCATCCGCTCGTCCCACTACTTCATGGCAAAAAAATACACGTAGTGCTTATAAAGATCTTAAAACTTTAATAACTTTAAAGACCATGTATCTATGAAAACAATCGAAAATTTGATCGAAATTTATTCAATAGTTTTTCCGTGAAACGTGTACAAAGGTAAAGCTTTTTCATTTTATATATACGACTAGCTTCTGTCCGCGACTTCGGCCACATGGAATAGATACTTTGAGATAACGATAATAAAGTTATTGCGACATCGTTTATGGAGAAGGTGAAAATATTTTTAAATAATACGTCCATTTGTACCCCATTTTACAATGGTACAAAATGGTGGTACATGGTACAAATAATATCCCATTTTTGGAACATCCTTCATTGGGGCTCCGCTCCTATTTGTCTCAGCGTTACGATATTTAACCCATAACCTTCCTTGATAAAAGAGCTATCTAACTCTGAAATAATTTCAAACCGGACCAGTAGTTCATGAGATTAGCGCTTTCAAGCAAATAAACTCTTCAGCTTTATATATAATATATAGCATCTTAGTATAGAAGAGAAGATTAAATAGCTATTCGAAAGTATCATCATTATCTATATATTAATACGTGAAGCCTAATCTTTGTACCCCTTTTTAACGGAATTGGGCGAACGGATGAACGTGAAACTTGGCATAGTTAAAGTTTATATGGAGGAGAAGTGCAGAAAGCTATTTATTTTATATAAAATGCATTAGAAGTACATTAAATTAATTAAAATATGCATTACTCACACTACTGCTTCAATTTTACACAACATATACACACATGTAAATAAAAAAGACATTTTGACATCTGTCAATAAAGGACCTCAAAAAAGGTTGTGAAGGAGGTTGCTATGCTCGACTGTATGTATTATTTTACTCTTACGTTCCAATTACCCTTTTTCATTCTACATTCAACAATGATATTGTAACATAATACCCTTTGACAAAAAAACCCTAATAACATTCAAACTTTAAAAAGTCAATGAACTATGGTTGAATGTCAACCACTGAGCGCCCACTAGTAAATCAAAATAAACCAAACAACAGTATGGCCGCGTTTTAACTAATTTTTAACGATTAATTTATAAGGTATATTAAAATACTAAAAGCGAATGTCATGAAACAGCGCATTAGCAAAATGTCGAGCAAGCTGTCTGTGCGTGCGGTTTGTGCCTGTATCAACGCCACAATAAGCTGAGTTCGCGCCTCCTGACCTCCCTTATTGGCGTTGGACCAATTCATAAGCGCTAGCGTTTTAACTCAATTTTACTTTCTTTTTATTCACAAGTACAACTTTTTTTAGACAAGTGCGGGGAAATGTTTTACCGTTACAATTTTAATTATATTTAAGTATGTAAGAGTGTATCATTGGTATACTTAAAACAGACTAAATGCAGTTCAGAATTTAATTGAGATAGTGATAAAGTTAAATTTTATAATAGTTGTATTATTATATCTTATTTAATGTTGATCGCTCCGACTTCGAACTTGTGGTACTGACGAAGAAAATTACACCAAATCTTCCCTTTACATTACTACTATGTAAGGAAATAAATCAAGTGAACGTCAATCTGTCTACTATTTGCATATTTTTGAAAAATAACGTACAATTTTCTATTTGACTTGTTCCATATTTATGTGGAGATTATTTAACCCAAACTTTATATTTTTCCGTAAGATTTTTTAAACATTTTTTTTCATACGGACTACTATGTTCTGACAACCATAAACAACAACAAACATATTACCAGAAAGATGCAACCGTTCTAAAGTGATGTACTCGACTTATTTATATAAATAAAAATCAATCGTCGAATGTATGTGAGTACATCACTTTAGAACGGTTGCATCTTTCTGGTAATATGTTTGTTGTTGTTTATGGTTGTCAGAACATAGTAGTCCGTATGAAAAAAAACTCAGTCAACACACCTTTTACACACATATCATTTTTCACATAATCCATCCATCCTTTTTTCGGTCTTCCTCTACTCTTATATCCATCGACCGTCATACTCAAAGCTTTTCTAGTTACATGGTCTTCATCTCTCCTCATAACATGCCCATACCATGCTAACCTATTACTCCTTAACTTGTCTGTTACTGGTGCTATTTTCAAACTTCCTCTGATATATTCATTCCTAATCTTATCCATTCTAGTTACACCACACATCCACCTTAACATTCGCATCTCTGCCACATGTAGTTTTCTCTCATCCGTCTCTCTAGTCGCCCAGCACTCAGATGCGTACAACATTACTGGTCTTATAATAGTTTTATACACCTTCCCTTTGAGTTTCAAGGGCATTCGTGGGTCACAAGCGACACCAGACACCTTTCGCCATTTCATCCACCCTGCATTTATCCTATTCCTCACGTCCTTGTCTATGCAACCATCGTTTTGGATCAGAGAACCGAGATACCGGAAATCAGAGCAGGTTGGTAAGGCTATACCATTTAAAGATATAGGAGAAAAGCTGGATGGACCACCGAAGTCGCAAAACAAATGTTCAGTTTAAGCTCATTGTCTAATACAATTCCTACACCATTTCTCTTACCGTTACTCCCACAGTAGTAGAATTTATATCCTATACCAATCTCTCTCGCTTTCGTCCCTTTCCATTTCGTCTCTTGCAAACAAGCCACATTTATGCGTCTTCTTTGCAAGACATCAGCTAATTCTCTTCCTCTTCCAGTCATTGTTCCCACATTCCAACTCGCAAATCTCAACCATACATCCCGAATTTTTTTCTTACTTTGAGTCCTACCCTGAGTAAACCCTAATCTAGTTTTCATACTTAAAATGTTGTGAAGTACGATTTGACTTAATTTTTACGATCGGCCGCCTGCCTGACATCAACCCACTTTGGGATTAAGACGTAACGCCCTAAATACAATAAATCATAATACTAGTAGGATAAATATTGAAATAAATATATATTTATTTACTATATACGGTTCATACTGTGTGACATCAGCTTTATTCCTCGATAATTGTTACAGTCCTGCACATCACCCTTATTCTTAAAGATAGGCACTATTACGCTATCGCGCCATTCATTTGGGATCGCTTCCTCTAGCAATATCTTATTAAAAAATAAAGTCAGCCACATCCACCCATCTACTTTTAAAAACTTCCATACTTCAACCGGTATGCCATCTGGCCCAACGGCTTTTCCGTTTTTCATACCATTCACAGCTTTTCTTACTTCATCCTCACTTATTTCTTGTACAACGCCTAAATTTGACGGTACGGTCTCTAACTCTCCGGTCCTGTCATTTTCTTCATTCATCAGTCTTTCAAAATATTTCTTCCAACGACTCTTTATGTCCTCATCATTCATCAAAACTTTTCCTCCATCGTCTTTTATACATTTAACGTGTGTAATATCTCTTGTATTATTTTCTCTTACTTTTGCTAATCGATACAAATATTTTTGTGTTTGTGAGCTCTCTAGTGATTGGTACAAATCATCTTGTACTTTAGCTCTAGCAATAGCAACTGCCCTTTTTGCATTTCTTCTACATTCTACATACATTATTCTCTTATTTTCTTTAATCGTACTATCTTGGTCTTCAATACATTTCCATTCATTGAAAGCAGTTTTTTTTTCTTTCAAAGCCTTTTGTACGTCTTCGTTCCACCACCAAGTATCCTTATCTATCTTTCCTCTTCCTTTCGTTACACCAAAAACATCCTTTGCTACGTTCCTTACACATGTTGCCATTTCATTCCAACATTCATTAACAGTTTTCGCTTCCATATTTTCCATTTCTATCATTTTATTAACAACTTTTGTTCTAAATTCTTTCACATACTCATCTTTCTCTATTAGATACCATTTAATTTTGGGTGGAGCATTCGCCTGATTTCCAGCAAGTTTTAATTTTATTTTTAAATCTAACACTAATAGACGATGTTGAGTAGCTAATATCTCTCCAGGCAGAACCTTGCAATCTTGCACTATTTTAATATTATTTCTTCGTAAGAGAAAATAATCAATTTGGGTAGTGTGATTACCACTATTGTATGAGATTAAGTGCTGGTCTCTTTTTTGGAAAAAAGTGTTAGCTATGGCAAGGTCAAAAGCAACTGCAGCTTGAATGAGATTTTCACCTTCTTTGTTTTTATTCCCAAAACCCCAGCCTCCATGCACTCTCTCATAACCTCCACTCTCTCTTCCCACATGCCCATTAAAATCACCTCCGATGTAGATATCCTCATTCTGTGGAATATCAATCATCACCCCATCAAAATCTTCCCAAAACTTTTCTTTTACAGCCTCATTACACCCAGCTTGCGGCGCATACACACTTATTATATTGACCGTCATCTGTTCTATCAATAATTTCACCAATATTAATCTATCATTTACTCTTTTTACATCCGTCACACATTTCTTAAGCTCATTGTCTAATACAATTCCTACACCATTTCTTTTACCGTTACTCCCACAGTAGTAGAATTTATATCCTATACCAATCTCTCTCGCTTTCGTCCCTTTCCATTTCGTCTCTTGCAAACAAGCCACATTTATGCGTCTTCTTTGCAAGACATCAGCTAATTCTCTTCCTCTTCCAGTCATTGTTCCCACATTCCAACTCGCAAATTTCAACCGTACATCCCGAATTCCTTTCTTACTTTGAGTCCTACCCTGAGTAAACCCTAATCTAGTTTTCATACTTAACATGTTGTGAAGTACGATTTGACTTAATTTTTACGATCGGCCGCCTGCCTGACATCAACCCTCCTTGGGATTAAGACGTAACGCCCTAAATACAATAAATCATAATACTAGTAGGATAAATATTGAAATAAATATATATTTATTTACTATATACGGAATAAAATTTAAGAACTAAAATAAAATAAAATGCAACTTCCTTTCCACTATTGCTTCTTAGCAGCACAAAGCTTATGGCAGTAGCGGTCCTTGCTCAATATGATAATTTATGCATTCCGTACTATTCCTTATTATATCAATCCACACTATGTCGGTATATAAGGGAATTTATTATGAAATATTCCAATATTTTCGCTATTTATTGCCAAAAACAATTTTTTCCAAAATTATTATTATTATTATTTATATAATTATTTATATTTATTTATATAAATTATTTATATAAATAAGTATAACTTTAAAAATTATTATGTCGACTTTTACAAGTTTTTAGGAAAATCGTACTATGAGGAAGTTTTTGTAGAATATAATTCGAATATTGCGCTCATTTAATGATCTGATTTACTAAACGCTTGAATATAATTGGAACAACGATAAAAACGACTAAGTGAGAAGCACACTGATTTATTGCAATAATAAAAACTACTTATATACACATATACATATGTACCCCACAATTTCCTCATCAAATTCCCGATAAATGAAATACATTCGTAAACAAAAATAAAACGTTAAATGCTAACAGGTTACACCTTTATACACAAATTGCATATAACAGATTACAATAGCAGAGACCCCATCAAAATGTTACCCATCTTTGTAATATATTGCGCGCACCGCGCGAGCTGAGACATCGGAGAAAGCACGGAGCGTTGCACCGATGCAGGAGTTGTAACTTTACTATTAATTACCATATGATTCACCTCATCGCCAGTAGGACAACTTAAACAATTAGTTGGGCGGCAGATTGATTTATTGCAATAATAGACACTACCTATAAACATGTATGTACGTACATATGTACGCCACAATAATCAGGCATAAATTTAGTAGATAAACTAATCAATAAATCACTGAAATGTTATAGCTTGCACCACGTCAAAATGAATTTTCTCTTTTTTTACTGTTATTATAATAAAGTTGATGTAAAAATATTGGACGTCATCAACACCCTTGAGAGGCGGCTGTAAAACAGGATTTATAATTTATAATTAAAAGGGTACCTTCCTTATACGAAAATAAGCAGAGTATTTATAACGGATTCCGGCATTACATCAGGCTACCTCTCAGGGGAATTAACTCGTAAGTAAAGCTGATCCCGGTTTACGAGTCTGGGATATCTGAGATATTTTTAAAACGTTAGCTCCTTTAGTAACATAAGTCTTGCATAGATACGGAAATTCAAAGTAACCAGTAAGACAGTAAACAGAAAGAAACCAGTATTAAACTAGTCATTTACTGTTTTTTTTTAAATGTAGTTTTGACTATATCTCATAGAACACGGTTTATTGAAGTGAAAACTTTTTAGGGGCGTTGAACGGTATTTTTTTGGCAGCAGATAAATTTATAATCACACATCATGACATGCTAGTAAACCGTGACAGGGCGTATTGCGCCTGCGCGGCTTGTGTTAGACTAGCGATGCGTAGTATAAGAGTCTGTGTACATCTAATATTGATAATTTGTATTGAGATTTTTCAGCGCATCATATGTTTGATGAATCAAAAGTATATAATTATTATTCGAAGTTCTAATAGATTTGACAGAAACACTAATGATAATAATTTCAATTTACAAATTATGAAATGTAATAACTCACACTATAATTAATTTAAAAATTCAAAAGAGAACACAGTTTCAATTCCATTGCTTTAAGTTTTCACTTCTGTTGGCATTCCTTATGACTGCCTTCACTTTTTTTATATTCTAGAACTTTTAGTGTCTTGGCACAATCGCATCTGCTGTTAAATGCTGCTGTGGTCCAAGATGGTAAACACGCTAAGTCAAGAGGGGACTTGCTCTCCAGTGCAGTTAACGGAACACACCAACAGGCGCTTGGCGACAGATTTTCAACTCAACGGCGGAAGTTAGCTGGGTGGCCTTAGAAAAAGCCCTACCATCATGTTAGGATTTAATGACGATGTGTTCCTTCACCGAAAACACTGATTCAGTTGCTCGGATTCGAACCTCGGTACATCGACGCGGTATCGGAATACGTTATCAACTAAGCTATAACCGCTTACAAACATAGCGGCAAATCGGTAGTACAAACAAATCATCATCATCAGCCTGTAAGAGACCCACTGCAGGGCCATAAGCCTCTTCCCGAAGGAAGGTATGGGCGTAATTACCACGCCAGTCCACAACGTATTGGCGATTTCAAACGCTGAAAAATCCACAGTTGTATGTTTTCCCACATGCAGTAGTACTACAAGAACATTTCTCAGGTTCAGGTTTCCTCACGATGTTT
The DNA here is from genome assembly GCA_015888305.1 of Antheraea pernyi. Lineage (NCBI taxonomy): Eukaryota > Metazoa > Arthropoda > Insecta > Lepidoptera > Saturniidae > Antheraea > Antheraea pernyi. Next base: position 1,039,565 of record MU158724.1, on the reverse strand, counting down.
TCCTTCACCGTCAGCCGATAGTGTTACCAATTTAAATTAGTAAATGTTCGCGAATTTCGGAAAAATTGGTTGGTAAATGACGGGGTTCGAACCTGCGGACATCGAAATCATATTCCACCGGTCAAATAACTAGACCACTAGGACTAAGGACTAATATATTTTATTTAAACTCACTTTTGCATTTATAATAATAGGTAGTATTTCATCATCATCATCTCAGCCTATATTCGTCCACTGCTGGACAAAGGCCTCACCACACGTTCTTCACAGCGTGCGGCTCTGTGCCGCCTGTACTAGTGCTGTTCATTAATATGGTGGATTTGCCACACACGCCACGCTTGGCAAGCGGGTTGGCGAGCGCAGTAGGTAGAAAAGAGATAGCTGCTGCCCGACACTCTTACCGGAGAGTAGATGGAGTAGTGAATGAGGTACGGTTATGGTGGTTGTTGAGAGGAATGGTTTGTGGTGGACAGGGATTGTTCAAGGGAGAATACTACTACCTCGGATGGAACTGAAGAAGGCAGTAGTAGTTAGGGAAGCCGGGGACGCGTAGCCGTATATCCTGGATTCAGTTTCCGGAGAGGCGACTGAGAAGAATACCCCTGACTGTTAGTATTTACTTATATATATTATACGATTATCACATTATATAAGCATTTTAAACAATTATAGCTCAAATACAACACGTATGGATCAAGGCCTACAATGAGGCTTTGTTTTCGGTGACAAAAAAAATACTTGGTAAAGTTTCTCAAATACAAATCTTTATCTGAATTGCCGTAGTTGCAATTAAAAACCAAACCCATTAACGCCCACCACTTAGCATCAAGAGAGTCTGCTAAATTGTAAAAGCAATACTTAAAATATATAAACAGCAAAAAAAGCATTAACAGCGCTTAAGCTCCCCTAATTTGGAGCGATTAGCGATGTGAATCAAAGCGCTAGATTTTCATGACCGTTCAAAGGAAATAATTTCGGACACCGTTCACGAGGAGTGTCTAAGAGAGGCGCTTTTCAAGAGGCAGGAGCGCTGGATTTAATTAACGAATCTCTCCTACGTACTTGCGACGGAAATTTAATTGGAGAATTTGTACCTTTGATACATTAATTGTATAGACGGTAATAAAAAAAAACATTTATGAATATCACTACATATTATAAAACAAACTCCTCTGCCTGTCTGTCTGTCTGTTCGCGTTAAACTCAAAAATTGCTGAACGGATTTTCACGGTGTTTTCACCGGTTGATAAAGTGATTCATGAGGAATGCTTAGGTATATAATTTGCCAAGGTTTTTTTTTTAATATCAGAGCGGGATAACATCCGTCTGACATGCTAGTATATGTATATATGAGAATGCTCATAAGCTGTATACTATACAAAGTCCTGTGTAATAATACTATACATATACATACATACTTAACTATACATTCTTACTATAGACACACTACTAGATACCCATACACACAAATACGCCTACCTTACGTTTTACGCGTAGCGCGTTACGAAAAATTTTCTCTATCGTGTCATACGAAATTCCACTTCAGAAATACTTCTAATGTCTACACTAACTTCTTCTAGGGACTATATATGGACCACAAAAGTAAAAAAAAAATCTTGTTTCATGAACTTCAATTGTTATTTAAATAAATAATGTTTAAAACTTCCCAATGGATAAGGTACGAGAAGTGCCAAATGATTATAACGAGCGTTCGTCGAGTGGTAAAAAAAAAGATTTTTCCAATTCCTTTTATTGATTTTTTTTTAATATCATAGGAGGCAAATGAACTGGAGGGTCACCTGATTTTAAGTGATCACCGCCGTCAATAGACACTAGTAACACCAGGGGAGTTGCAAGTGCGTTCCCAGTTTGTGTTTGGGGGGAAGGGGAGGAAGGGGGGCTGGGGAGATGGATCTCCGGCATTCTCATTGACCAAACGAAACGCAACAATCCAAGCACTGTTATTTCACGTCGGTGTTTTCCGACCCACTCATGCTGAAACCAATAATAACTTTAGCGTGGCTCTACCACCTACTAAAGCTCGTCAATAATTACTAAACAAAAAAAATGAAGTAAATCGGCTGAGAAACACAGAAGGGAGATGTTCTTAACCGTTTGGCCACTGCCTATTTATATATAGATTTATAATCAGTATAGTGCAAAGCTTCATTCAAAAATTATAACTATTATATTCATACGGAACTTAGACCCACCGTCCAAAGCACCACATAACTACATGTACGAAAAATACATAACAACTCCCTTAACCGTATATCATTTCGAAATTAACCAGCCAACTACAATCAAACGTTTCGTTTTCCACCAGTTAATAGTTAATTCCACTGGGACTAGTAGTAGCAAATAAATAGAAATCCAGAAATGTTAATTTTGCAACATCTCAAATCGCCCGTAGACCGCAGGCTAGCGTGACTATTAACCCGAGCTTGCCCTCGGGAATACTACACTCATTTGCTTTACAAGGTTAAATTTATATATTCTATTCTATACATACAATAATAAAGTAAATCTAACGTGTCTAACCTTTTTAAAATTTTGTGAAAAAAATTGTTGCAGGTGTCGAATCGGACACCGCGCAGCACACTCTGTCTGAGTGTGCTGCGTGGGAGGAGCAACATCGCACTCTGGCTGCGGCGGTAGGGCAAGATCTGTCACTGCCGAGCGTGGTTGCGGCCATGCTCGGCAGTGAGGAAGTGTGGAACGCAATGGCCGCCTTCTGCGAGGAAGTCGTCTCGCAGAAGGAGGCGGCGGAGAGGGTTCGTGAGCAAGATCCTCAAAGTGACCCTCTCCGCCAACGGAGGACAGGCAGGAGGAGGCGGCAGTTTGATCGCCTCCTCCCACCGTAGCTGGACCGGGGAGGATGGGTCGGGGGACCCATCTTCCCATTGCACAGGTCCGGCGGAAGGAGGAGACGGCCGGTGTGTACCCGGCTGACTCCTAACAAGACGGGGCCCGGCGGCGGCGCGTTCGCTACTGGGCCAACCGCTGGGGTGGCACGATGAAGTCTATAGAGATCTCGTGCCGCCCCAACTATAGCGGCAGACGTACACCGTGGGGTTTTAGCCCGTGCGAGTCGGACATAACCCACCCTCTCCCCCGGGAGGGTGGCGTATCCATAAGGGATTTCCACACAAAAAAAAAAAGGTGTCTTGGAATAAGTAATAATTTACATTTCAATCATTTTTAGAAGTGCCTGATATATATGATTTAAGACATTCGAATGATTTTATTGGTCACTGCTTTTGTTTTTTTACATTAGATTCCACGCGGACATAGCTAGTAAATAATAAACTTTATAACCATTCTATATTCATTAAAACATTGTAAGGAACCCAAGTGATTCTAATATGACGTACTTTTTCAAATCAAATCACTTAGCCCTCTTATATACAGTACAATAAATTCAGTTATTGATTTTAAAGTCTATAATTATAAAGTGAAGTCCATTGTTCCATTGCCACTGAAACCGTAGAGTTGCATGGTCGAAACTGATAAACCAGCTTACGGAAGTGTATAGAGCACAGTGAGCAGTCCTCATTCACTTCCTGGAGCGTTGTGGACGCCACATATATTAACAATGTATTTCATCGCGTATAATGTGTGTTTATTAAATACTCGTGTTTTACGCTTTCACCTCGACTCTATTCGATTGTTAGGTTCATTATATTAATTTAATATAACGTGCATTCAATCTATATTCCAATATACATTTATAAGACCCTATATTGATTCGTAAAATGTGTGAACCCCGGACACTGAAACCGACAGTACGATAGATTTATTATTTTTCTAGTGATTTATTAGATATGGAGTATGAATGAACTAAATATGTTACATATAGTAATAGTAATTTTGAATAGAAGCTAATTTGGCAATAATAAATAATAATATTTGTGTGAAAATAAGGGTTTATTTGTTAACTTTCTTTAATAATTAGCAGTAATTCGTAACGTAGGAATTATCTAAGCTCATTTAGATGTTTTTTGGTATTTTTGGATACAAATACATTTTGTAATATATCTCTATGATAGTATATAAGTAACTCGATTACCGGGTATAAAACGGTTGAATGTGAAATGTAAAAGTCAAAGGATAGTTTAACGCAGAAACACTCGTACGCTCATCAGAGCGCGACTGAGCGTGGTGCGCTTCTCGAAAGCCACATGAAGGCCCTACGTCTTCACCTAAAGACACTCCCTAGACTGAAGGAGACAAACAATGTATCATCACAAGAGGGTTCGCTCTGATATGGTTTACCCGCACTATTCTGTAAAAAGATAGAGCGAGAAGAATGCGAAGTGAGTGTAAAAGTCCGTCATTGTTGAGATTTGAACGAATACACAAGTAAATAAAAAGTGATCTGATTGTTATAAGAAAGTATTTTACTTGTCCTGACCTACCCCTACACGATAGACTTCTATGTGTTGTAACAATGTTTATAATTAAGTAACCTTTAAAAATGCGGTTTTCTCGCTGGAGGCATGATGATTTGTAACGCAAAAGAATTTACAAATTACTATTAAACGTTAAAACTTATCTCCACATTTACAACAGTATAAATACACAGCAAGACAAGGACTACCGGACGGGGGAAGGACTGTGCTTTCTGATAGTCAATGAACCCCAGGGATTGACCTTCAGGGCAGAAGGATGCAAATCGACGATAGCTTTTCACGCGCTAGAATAGAAATATCCAGACACACCAACACGTGTGTCTACTATACCGACGTGACTGACGACGCAGTGAGTAGGTTCACCCATCGGGACGTGAACGCCCCGGTGTTGGACATTATGGATTATAATTTAAAAATAACTATAAAAGATCAATATGAGTCCACCATAAAGGCGATAATCTCAACTAAAAATGTGTAATAATTAAGTAAAATGATAATAATAGTTACTCACATTTAAAACGACTTTTACATTACTTTTAAATTTGCAAATGTAGAGTTTGCAGAAAAAAAACCTGCAACATCCGTATGTTATGAACCACCACGCTTTCTCTAGGGTAAACTAAGAAATTTAAAAAAGGAAATTTGCAATAACATGTAGAGGCACAGAATTACAATGGACTAATATTGAAATTATTTTCGGGAAAAATAAAATCATGATAATTTTTCATCAGGTCACGCAGTTTAATCCCAAATTTAAAGAATTTATGGTCGTGAGAGAAAAACCAGAAGGACAAAGACAAAAACGTCAATATTATCATAGGTTCGGAAAACAACCCACTAATCGAAAAAAATCGGCTAGAAACTCGATCTGATTTATCTTTTCATCATATACTAGAGGGCCTAACGGTTTTTATTCCTTATAATAAAAAAAACCTTGATAAATTATATACCTAAACCTTACTCACGAATTACTTTATCTACTGGTGAAAACCGACTGAAGATCCGTTCAGTAGTTTTTGAGTTTATCGCGAACAGACAGACAGACAGATGTGGCAGAGGATTTTGTTTTATACTTAGTTTTATGCAAGTGTTAGTAGACTATATAAAAAAACTTGAATTTTAGTCAGATTCTGTGATCAATATAAATGTAAACGAGACAGCCAACAACTATCATAATTCTCCATTTTTATGTACTAATTACTAAAAAAACTTTAAAAAAATAATTCATAATAAAAGCATTATTTATACAGTAGGAACTCATCTTTAGATATCTTTAGATATCAAATTATAAAACAGTAAATCCTATTCGATCCCCGATACGTCGAAATAGGGAAAGTTATAAAGTTTTGGCGTAAAAAAATTAAAATTGTTTCTTTTAAAAAAATGCGCGCTCGGCACGTCGATCAACCGACCCCCGTCTCCTTTAGACGATATTTGACAACTTTATTGGATCCGTAATTGAATTTTCGCAAGCTTTTCATACTGACAAAAATTGGTATATCGAATATTCGAGAGTGCGTCCTAATTTCAAACCACTAATTGCTTTTGTATACATTTTTTTTCCTTTTACTCGGTAATTAATTTACATCGTGGCTACATTTATTTTTTGATGAGAATAATTTAGTGGTGCGATTGAGGGTAAAATCAAATTTATAGATAGTCATACGCAACGATGTAAACGTCAAATTTATTTTAAAATCCATTTAAAACCGTCTGTATTTATTTTTATTTTATTTTTTTATGTGATAGGTAGCAAACGAACAGGTGGGTCACCTGATGTTAAGTGATCACCACCGTCCATGGACACTAACAACACCAGAGGAGTTGCAAGTGCGTTGCCACCCTTTGGGGGGACGGATTAGGGGAGGGAAGGAGGGGGGGAGGGGAGGTGGGCCTCCGGCGCTCGCACTAACCGAACGAAACGCAACAATGCAAGCACTGTTACTTCACGTCGGTTTTCTGCTACTACCCCGGACGAGCCGACCCATTCATGCTGAAGCCAGTAATAGTTTCAGCGTAGCTCTACCACCATTAAGTATCTATGCAACATATAACGATTTCTTTTTTACTACCGACATTGTGAATATGCCGTCTTATTTCCACATTGTATGACAGTTTATGTATGTGTGCGTTTTCGTGTCATTCCCTATGTAAAAATGTCATGTAGGTAACGTATCTACGCCTTTTTAGACATAATATCATTGCGTCTATACGCTCACGCTATTTTCACTTCGCAGAATCGGATTTGTATGGAAATGGGCTCGTCTATTTTTGGTTATCAATCCATTCTCTAGATGGCACTGTTATATAATTTTTTTGGCAAGCTTGATAACAAAAGATGGTGGGGGACAATTAATTTTGATATTTCAAACTGACAACTTTCAAATATTTGTTATCATTCACTTTGTTTACTTATCTGTTACGAGAGTGTGCTCCCTTAAATTTTCTTGCCTCCCACAAACAATTTTATCTATCTCCGGATTTACTTATTAATTTGATAATATATTTGATTTGATTTCAATTTGATTTGTCTTACGATGAATATATTCATTATAAATAAAAATTATCAAAAACTTAGAACATATAAGATTTACGCGGTACCGCTGTATGCATACATACATAGCTATAAATGTACATTTATAACCTACAGATATTAGTTCGAAACTCGTATTATAGAGGCGCTGATTGGAAAGAACGAGTGCGACCTCTATTTATATAACGTACTCTGTGTATACGCTCATTCTACGAAACGCATTGTTGGCCCTATAATATCAAGTTTCTGTCGTGATCTTGGAACAGCATGTGAAGAAATTGCGATATTCTCTTGTCTTCTTCATAAACTGATTATTTCAAGCGAAAAAAGGAGAAAAGTTGAATATAGAAACAAATAGACAATGATCAACATAAAGGACATGCTTCGAGGCGCAGTGGTAGTTAGGGAATAGTAGCGACTATTGAACCTAGAGGCCACAGGTTCGATCTTTATGTATATGTCATTTTTGTGTGATGAGCATAATTATCCGGTGTAGTAAGTTTTCAACTATTTGTGTATATTAGATATTTATTAGTGTATTAGCGGGCCCGGCGGACGTTGTCTCACACTGATAATTTAAAAAAAACTTGACAAGTTACCTACCTAAACCTTCCTCGTGAATCACTTTATCTACTGGTGAAAACCGAATAAAAATCCGTTCAATAGTTTCTAAGTTTATCGCGAACAAAGAGACAGACAGACGTGACAGAGAACTGTGTTTTATACTATGTAGTGAGTAATAATTAAATCTACATTGGGGCCGTTCAAGTACATTTTAAACAGGTTTTTTGTAATTTTGGACCGCTTTCGCGCCCCGCTCAGCAAATGTAAGCAATGCTTTTACTCTCTCTCATGATTACGTTAGCAGTTATGTAAGTATTTTTAACCGACTTTGAAAAAGGAGGAGGTTACTATGTTCGGTTGTATATGTATGTTAATCGATATTTTCGTCATTTCTGAACCGATTTTAATCATTCTTTTCTTATTTGAATTGGTTATACTCAGAGGTGGTCCCATATAAATTTGAAGAAAATATTCAACCGCTAAGGGGATGCAATATCGTTTATTTTATTTTAACCCACTTTGTTTAAATCTGTACTGGTTTAATAAATTAATATTGGTGACGTAATCACCACCCAGACTCCCCATCCGCTATGTCATCAAAGGTAAGCAAATTAACGACCTCCAAACCCCATTAGTGCTTTCGTTATATTTGAATGGCTACATTAAAGTTAGCAAAGCCGCGGGCATAACGTAGTTGCTAAAGAGCCTAAGTTGCTGGGTTTGGAGTTAATTCGCCGTGTACATTATTGTCGTCAAATTAAATAAATATTAAACCTTTGAAAATAGAACCATTCTGTGTTAAACTGTTACATTCCTTAATATCGAATTAATCGTATAAAACTTACAAAAACAGTTTCCTTCCCAAATATTTGCTGACGCAAATTGAGATCACCGGAGGATATTAATTACCTCATTGTTTAAAAGAAATTTCTAAGTTAGAAGCAATAGCTAGCGGCCTTTCAAAATGATCCGTTCAACGTGCTTTCTTAAATTAAATTCAACCCTTTTCTCAACGGGAAAAGGTTAAAAATAAACAATTGGACCTCGAGTTTCCAGTATCGTGTAACGAAAGTTTCCGTATTTCTATTAATTAGTGAACAGCGAATTGACTTAGTGCTTTGAAGCAAGGATTAAATGACTTACAGACAACATCTTTTTCCGTACCGCGAGTTTTGACATATTTTTTTATTTATTTTAGCGATTGGCCACAATCTTATCCGACATTAAGTGACAGTAAGTCTCTAAGAACTGGCTTTTAAATAGCGCTGTCGCAACACATCAATGGGTGCTTGTCGACAGATTTCCTGCTAGTTAGTTGAGCATTAGAAAACGCCCTACCACTACAGGTTTACCTCTCTCGGTTTCTCGCATCAATATTTGTTCCTGAACCTTTACCAATAACTATTGATTTATTAAAAGTGTAAAATGAAGCCATAAAAAGAAAATATTTTTGTAACACATTTTTTTTTCGTTGACTCAAATAAGAGTTTTAGAACGTTGTTATTTCATTAAGACATAGATACCCTCTAAGCATCATTTAAATATCTTTCCATAGCCCATTTCTTATATTTATAATCTTAGGGCAATGGTCAGCAAACACATCATCCAAAAGAGCCAAATATAACCAATACACAAAAGTAAAATTTATCAAAGAGCCTTTTTTAAATATAAGCTTTTTTTTGACTACTGATATTTAGATTAAAAGTACACTCTCGAGCTTTCTTTTGCTAACTATATATATTTTGCGAGCGACTAGCCGTGATATTGTTATTTTCTAAAATGTACTTCTTTTCTGCAGACTTGCGTTTCAAAATCAACTTGTCCCTTACAACATAAGTTAATAAATAATATTCCGTATCTGCCCTAAACATTTTTTGGAAGAGCCGCAGCGAAGAAGAGAAAGAGCCGAGATTTGCCAACTACTGTCGTAGGGTATTGATCTTTCCCATTAGCGAGTTTATGCGAGTGGTCGAACTCAGGCAACATTTTAAACTACATAAGAATAACTGCCACACTTATTTCTGATTCAAGTAGATTGCTTGTGCTAGTGATTCTAACCCTAAGGATATTATTTGCGATGTCTTGTATTCGAGGCATTCAATATTAATCCTTAGATATTGGTTAATAAAAAAATAGACTATTAAATAGAAAGTTGCATTAATTTCTTTAAAAGTCTCAGGGTTCGAAATCTTGTCAAGCATCAGTCACAATTCGGTTAATTTCTCAACAAGACCCTAATATAAAGACAATGATAATGTTCAGAATTGTATCAAAATCATTATCTTTAACTACTCAGAATTATATATACTTACGATTTGTCGACAAATTTTGACATATCAGACCTTGTAGTCCGGTGAAGCTGTAAAGGCCTGACAGGCAAATAGTGTGAAAAAAACATCGGAAAAAAAAAGATTTGACATGCCAAGTTCAAAGTTTATCGGTGACGTCATAGACGCCATTTTAACAGTAGAACGCGTTACACATGTCAGAAGAATCTTGACTCAATTTGCGCGAAGTGTCACTTACGATAACTCGGCCCGCTAATGGTCCATCAGGACCGTTTAAGGGCACCCTTTGCCTTTGTCTCTATCACATTAACGAGTGCGAAAGGGACGGGTAATATCGATTCTCATCGTCGGGTGATTCGCTTTTTTTTCTAAGTTGAAGTGATAGCTTAGTAAAACGCACTGAAGAAGCCTAGTTATATACGAGAAAGGGCGTTATAATAGTTTTATTGTACGGATATTATTGTAAGCCTCAACATACGAGTACCACACATCCAGCTTCAAATTGGGATATTGCAAAAAAAAAAAAATTTGAAGTGGAATATTCTGTTGTCCGTTTGTGACATGAAACTGGACGAAACCATAAAGCGACATTAAAAAGAGACAAGCCTATACATCGAAAGGATTTAACGTGCGAGAGGGTGAAAAAGAATATATTAACAGTTATATGAATATTTTTTAATTTTTTAAATGTTTCAATTCTAAAGCATGTAAACTGCACATTTTTGTTTTTTGTATTTTAGAGATTTTACAAGTTACATTGACAGTAGATGCTAAGTTTCAATTTGGTATAACTTATTAATTATTTTTTAAAAAATAAAATATATTTTTGTAGTAGAACTTATGTACGATAATTTAATAGAAAAGTTTTCTAGGATCACATGTAATTTAGCCTGGAATACAGTATATGTCGCTAAAAATACACTTAGATTAGTAACCACAAGCACGACCTCTCAGCTTGTGCCTGAAATAGGTTTTGCAACGACGCTTCTGCAGTTAAAATTTTTACCTGAGTTCTATCACTCGTTTATAATCCCCGATATGAAAAACCACACATGTCCTAGGGCTATAATCATTTAACTGTACTTAGAGGGTATATTTGTACTAATTAATTAGTACAAATAACATTCCTAAAGTCTTAAATCTCTAACCCTATAGAAAAAAAAATTGAACTATAGAAAATATGTTTTTACTCAAGATTGACTAAATCATGTTATCTATAAAGAAAAATAATATGTAAATACACTTTTTCAAAATAAAAGAAAGATTATTTTCAATGAAATTTGTTGTCTCAGACGATCAGCATGAAATTTTGTATGAATACTGTCAGGTGTACACAAGAGGACGTAGGGTAAAATAAAAAAATGTACTATTCTCAAGTGATATACCAAATCCACATTAAAGCAAGCGACGCCGCAGACAAAAGGTTATCATCATCAGCCTCTTCCCGAAGGAAGGTATGGGAGTAATTATCACGCCAACCCACGACGATTTCAAACTCTAAGAAGTCCACAGTTCCACATACAGTGGTCCTACAAGAACATTTCTCAAGTTTAGGTTTCCTTACGATATTTTCCTTCACTATCAGCTCATAGTATTACCAATTTATATATGTAAATAAACGTGAATTCCGAAAAATTCACTGGTAGATGCCGGGGTTCGAACCTGCGGATATCGGACTGATATTCCACCGGTCAAGCCAAAATTAGACCACTACGACTTAAGAAGGACAGATGGTAGTAGTTTTAAACTAAACTCCTTGAGTGCCTTAAGCGCTCGCCTTAGTAGTCCGGTGAAGCTGTTAAAACCTTGCTAGGTCAATAGCCTAGTCAGTTCGAGAAAAAAAATTAAACTAAGGTAAGATGACGCAATCAGTAGATATAGTTATAAAAAGTAGTTGACAATTGGCATCTGGACTTGAACTACGATTTCAGCTTCCCCACATTTTGTTTATAACTGTCTTGGGTAGTTTCAAAGTATATAACTAATTATTCTATATTTTTTTATTTTCGACGTTATATCATTTAAATGAATTCCTATCCATTTATTTATGTAAAAAAAAAATCATCAATGGTAACTTTTAATTGTTTCTCACAATTTGGACGGTTGCCAGCAACGGTGATGGCGTCTCCGTAGCTCCGCTGATTTCCAAATATAATAATACCGGGAGGAAATTGTTTTTCAAGCGGAAAACTTCGAAATAATATCGGCTTGTTTGTTTACGAGAAATAACGAAATTCGATACCCTGTTGATAGTTCCGGGTAAATGTTGCCTCCAGTAATTGGTTTATTCATTCAGACGATATATACTAAAAATATAATTAATATATATTCGGAACTTTTAGAAGATATGGTGAAAAATCACACTGTACCTGCTGTAGACAATATCCTATGCACGCGATACAAGTATTTTAGAGGCGATAACGTAAAGGAACTAAAGTTTTCAGTGCAAACAACCCACTAATAATTTTAGCATCTAAGCTCAGGGCATTAATTTGATATTCGGATCTAAAATGGAAACCTAAATAATAATAAGTCTATTGATTCCATTTACTTACTATGATTTTTGCACCTACAAAAATTAATATTCTCCTTCTCATAGTGTTTCAAGTATTTTTGTATTAAGCTGTTAAAAAAATAACACAAAAACTCGGTATCGTATACCAAACGGATTAGTTGGTATAGTTATTTATCAATATATTTATTATGTAAGTCTAATACCTGTGTGACAAAGCTTTGTCTACTTGTCGCGCAAAAAAACTAACCTCAAAATACATCAACTTCAACTTTTTTACAATAGCACCCCGTAAATACAACTTCTGTCAGTGTCAAGTCAATCATGGGAGAATGACCTCAAAAGTAATTCCGATAAAAACGCAGAAAACACACGCTTTTGTTATTCTAAAAATTAACTCAAATTGAGCGTTTTCACATCCTCACTGTCATTAAGCAGCCAGATAGTTCATAACGCATGATATAATGCATTCCCACATAGGCATTTACTACAACCATAGACAAAACTTCGTAACGATAGACGCAGGTAGCAAATAGCAACAGGACACGACAACTTTGTCCGACTTTATCGAGATTAACATACACCGTATTTAGTACCTACCTTAGTAACACTATTAGGCGTTATGTATACTAAGTAACCAAACAGAATAATGGAGATCTCTATTCGACTCGGTTGCAATAACAGTTAACATGATGATAAAACCGTCACAATGATATTTTTTTAAAGTAAGAATCATGCAGTGGTCATTTAGCAGCCGAGATATTTGCAAAACCATGAAAGCGACGACCACAATGGATTTACCATCAATCATAGTGTTGCCAGATTTCCGTGTTACTGTAAGTAAAAAGTTTAAACAGCGCGTGCAACTCAGTATACGTAACAGTACACTTGGCTTGTTCTATCGCAGTCATCTATGTCTCTTGGTTTATAACATAGTTCTGCACTTTTTGCTCTTAGGCTAAGAACCTATCTTCTATCCTTTTCACGTCAAAGACGTAATAAAGATTTGACCTTGACATTTACTCGTATTACGCCCAAAGAACTTGCATTTTAAAAAACAGTTTTTCACATAACGTTTTTTGCAGCAACAAATATTATACGCACTAGTTAGATGCTATCGCAGGGCATCTTAGATAAAATACTGTAATGGTAAACGCAAACAATCACAGTGATTTATATTAGGAGCACTATTCGTTGGTGGGAGGGCCGGGTGAGTCAGCTCACCGTTTAGATTGATTCTGTATTTATTGGCAAACAGTTGCCAGCCGTAGATATAGGGGATTCCGTGTAAGATGGACAATTTATCTTGAAACGAATGGATTCGGTTGGAAAATCCAGAACCGACGCCGGTTGCGAATATTTACACAATCTAAAGTGGCTGAATTATTTCGATGCCGGTAGATTTATACGTGCGGATTATATTGTTTATTTTCGTCAGATTCTATGTTACTTGTGTTTAAACACAGTAATAAACAGAACGTATTTGTTGGAAGGAAGTAATTACGTATATTACTCACTCATTACCCATGCATGAAAAATCGGTGTAAGGAACGTACCTGAAAAAAGAAATTTATATTATAGGACATTCAATTATTATATTATATTTATTTTATTGATTAATTTATTGATTTAAATGTCTTCATTCCTCATCACTATAGCCACTGTTATAAGAAACCTATCGCAAAATATTCAATGCCTTGTCGCGGTTAGAGCCAATAATTTTAAAACTCCATTTGTGAAGTCTCAAAAATGCATGTCTAACAGGACAATAATATATTTTGTAAATCGAAATGTAATATTACATCAGGTAAAATATATAAATCTTTTCAAATTTGGATTAAAAATATTTGATCATAGATCGATCGGCAATAGTATATAATAGTAATAGTCTATTCCTGTATAATTGAGGCCGAATTTCAATAAAATAAAATAAAATCTGCTTATTTAAAAAAATTGTACATTTTACAAAAAATTTTACAGTGGCAACCAAACTAGGCAGAGCCTGTATCTTGGTAGCCAGAAAACGATTATACAGCGTGTTTTACAAGAAGCACATTAGAGGGCCATACTTGTACATATTCAAACCTACAAGCTAAAAACTGTTATTAATATGATTTGACAAATAAGTCTATAGGCAATCACAAATAAACATGCATACATACATAGATATTAAACGTTTACATACACATTTTATACACACTCTATACACATTTTATACACATATATACTATATATAATACATATATAATACCTCAATATATTCCTATATTATGCAGTTACGATTTAACTTTTAACAATTGCTCAGTTTCGTTTGGAACCATTTGGAAATTCAGCCCTTAGCCGTATGGACCGAAACTTCCTGGATTAAGCAGTGTTTAAGGATTGTATTATAGATATGGGAAGCCATGAATGTTCCTAATCTAACTGTCTACATTATGCGTTTATAACGTACAGAACAGTTTACAAATCACTGCTATTTTTCATATCATATTATGAATTTGTATTACAGCTATTTTTTGACTAAATGAATGGTTGTAGGCCCAGCAACAAGTCTAGAACCAAAAAAAGACTCGCATGTGAAATGTAGCAGCATTAAAATTTCTATTTCTATCTTAATACTGTATTATGTTCTACGTGCTTTTACATTATTAAATACAAGATAAAGATTGCAAAATGTAAATAATTTAAGTAGTGTAAAGTGTAAATCCAGATTTACTGGAATATTTAACATAGTCATTTCAATTTCGAAATTAACTCGAACAAATGATTATATAGTATTATATCTGGTATGAGTCAAACTTTATCAAATAGTTTCTCATAAAAGTGACCGCATACGTCGGAATTTTGAATTACTCTATAGCATCCCTAACAGCAAATATTTCTATGAAATAACTTTAATAAATACCCGCTACCGTCGCGTACATATTTACTCTTTTGATTCTAGTTAAATATTTTGCTTTGCGGATTTATGCTACAGATTAAAGTTTGACCGCAGTTCAAATGGGGATCTATTACATAGTTTTGAAGTTTTAAATGTAACCAAACATTTACTTTATAAGTTATATTTTGTCTGTATTTTCAGGCAATAGACGGATCGCATCTGAAATAGTAAAAAAGGCGAGATAGTCATAAGCACTACATCTGAAGTGAAAACTCAAAACGATGGAATAACAGTGTTCTCTTTTGAATTATTAAGTTAATTATAATGTGAATTTCAATATTTAAATTTCATAATTTGTGTATTGAAATTATTAACATTGGTCTGGTTTTCACATCTATCGGCACTCGGAGCGATAAATATATGCATTTTTATTAAGTTTATTAATCAATCAAATATATGATGAGCTGCAAAATATTATATGTACAAAGGCTATGTTACGCGTCGCTACTCTCACGCAAGCCCCGTAAGCGAAATATGATCACTCACGCTTACGTCATGTCATGACGCGTAATTATAAGTTTATGTCGTGCCAAAATTACCGCCCAGCACGACTAAGGAAGTTTTCACTTCAAAAAAATGTTCTAAATGGGTTTAACATATTTTAATTTATAGGTATAAGAACATATAGACAGAAAGGGAGACGTTATCTTAAGACTATCTGATATCCACGACTTCGTCTGCGGTTTTTATTATTTTCATAATATATTTTATGTCATAGGAAGTCATTAACAATTGTAGCAGTTTACTCAGAATATTTCTTTAGTGTTTTATATTGCTTGTAGAAATCTTATTATCTTAAAACATTAATAATTTTATATTAAAAGAAGCTATTTGAATAAGTTTTGTTTCAGATAAGAACCACTAGTTGCAAAATAAAATAATTTAAAATAATCCAATAGTTTTTAAGAGAAAAATATACTTACTAATAAGATAAATACTGGTATCGTGTCCAAAAGTTATAATTTAGAAAAAAAAGTCACTATATAGGTCTCCATATATAGGAATTCGTACGAGGAAATCGGAAACGTATTCAGCGAAATAGAAAATTAGATTTGAACTTCCTACCTCGGACAATGGTTTATGTTATATCACATTTTATATGCACGGTCTGAGACAAAAATATACTCACACTTCTTCCTTTGAAAGTTTGCCAGGAGTCCACGAATACGCGGTTACACTATAAGGAGTAAGTAAAGAGATTTTATGAATTTTACACCTCTTTCAATATTATATTACTAACTTATACTCGGATCTTCATCTGCGTTATGTATTATCAAGAAAATATATCTAATGTACGAAGGAAAAAACATACCGCTTGCTTGATTTTTCCCTCCATGACAAGTAAACTAACTCTATTATAAATACAAGCGAAATGCGTGGTGCGTATAAAATCCTAGTTTCTTAAAACTTTAATAACTTAATATTAAATGCAGCTATTATTACTGAAGTGAAAACTGCCTTGGGTGCGTTAAATTTATAATTTCGCTTTGTGACATGCTAATAAGCGTGACGGATCGTATTGCGCCTGCGCGGGTTTCGTCAGACTAGCGACGCGTATTATAGCGGCCTGTGTACATCTAATTTTGGTGTTTTGTACTGAAATTGTGCAGCCTATCATATATCAATTATAAACTGCATAAAAATATGTCTAATTATGACTCGGAATATCAATAGATGTGAAAACTAATGTAAATATTATGTACTAAATAGATGTGATAATAACTTCAATTTACAAATTATGAAATTGAAATAATTCACACTATAATTAATTTAAAAATTTAACAGAACACAGTTATTCTATTGTATTGAGTTTTTACTTCTGTCAGCATTCCTTATGGCTAACTCTATTTTCTTTTGTAAATAAATATCAAGTATCTATGAAGTAAAATGGACAGTAAAATAAGTAGTTTTTACATTATATCAGCACAACGAGATACCTCTATCGTTTTATTTATATAGATTATATAGTAAAAAAATGATACAATTAAGATGCAGTCTTAAAATGAAAGTATCTCTAAATTTACGACATTTTTAAACATTGTCTTCATACTCAAATAAAGCAATGACTGACACTGACATTCGCGAATGTTTCTCTGAAGAATTGAGGAAAGTAATATTTATAAATAACTGTTGCGAAAAAAGTACACATTAGGTACAGATCGCGATGTAGATTGTACCGTGTCGGAGAAAAAAATAGAAGCCAATAACGCACCTGGATTAAAATATGACACGATGTCGGATTTTGCAATCAACGTCAAAAGCAGAAAAGCAATTTAAAAAATGAAATTTCGAAAAATGTAACACAAAATAGTGACTAAAATTGCAATGTGGGATTTTATATCGCCGATCAAAAGATGGAAAGAATTTGTATTTTTTTACTTTTAATTTGCCCCTCGCATCAAATACATTTTTCTATGAAATGATATGGGATATAACATCATTGCGCTTGTAAAATCCGCTATGTAAAAATATTTCGTTTCAGAAAATAAAAAATAGAGTTGTTCTGGGCAACCGTAATATGAATACATATAAACTTCAAATAATTGAACAAACGCATATATAGTAAGATTAAAATACATACTTTACAAGGAAGGGCCACGATAATAATGTACAACCATATCCTGAATACCATACATCAAGTGTTATATCTAGCTTAGTGGCGTAGTAAAAGATTGACATATAACATTTGATTGGAGAAGGCGTTACTTGGCGGAAATCCATCAGTAAATATTATAGTGAACGCTACTTTCCAGGCGAAAGTGCAAAGTAGCGTCCACTATAATATTTGATATATAATTTAAATACTTGAAACAATAATAAATTGGTCATTTCATGTTTCAGTTTTACTAAGACCAGTAACAGTTTTTTAGGTGTATTAGGTTTTATAATGAAGTCCCAAAGCACATAACAAATTTGCCGGATAATAAGTTCAAGTACCATGTCCAGCGGGTATGAATATCTAAAGCTTATTATTATAGGGCGGACAAATATGTGTTGATGGTGTTTGGAAATGACGCCCCTCTCTCTACGGCAGCCAAAAACGAATATAACTGTTTCTAAAAATATATATGATAAAAAGGTAAACCATATCGAGTTCCTTGCCGGTTCCTCACGATTGGATTGTTTTCCGAAGCGGTGGTTTTTGACAATTATAAGCGCCTTCTCAAGGTCTAAGTTAGTTTTTTTTTTTTGTTTTGAGTAATTAAGCGGGGTTATAGAAAAACCTGTACTCAACTAGAGCGCGATAACCCACAGTCACTCTCTTTTAATATGTCAACTTCCATATTCAACCTGTGAACTTGTATATAGCCCAGCAACTGAGAGATTATTCTATCACGAGGACTGATTATGAATTACCAATATTTACATTATCATTAACGTTTTCGGTTACACTGTGCTATAATCAAGCAAAGCGACGTCATATTACCATTCAAGTATAAATATTATTTAAAATCATCTTTTCTTTTTTACACGTTGTAGGTAGTAGCTTTTGACCACAATCTAACCTGACGTTAAACGACCCTACCTAGATAGTAAGCACGCTAAGCCTAGAGGGAGACTGGCTCAAGTGTGGCTGCTTGCTAGGTTCTTGGCAAAAGATTTTCAACTTAAGGGTGGTAACTGGCCAGGTAGGCTTTGAAAAAGCTAGTACCATACTATGGTTTTATCATGGTATTTCACCAAAACCTCAGGCTTATTCGCAAGGGTTTGAACCTAGGTCGATGTTACGGTTTCCGAAATCGCTCACTATTGAATCATCATCGCTTCAACATCAGTTACGTATAACATTAGCTATATTATGTATAATACAGCTGACCTGACCACGCGTTGCTGTGGCTCAGTTACGGAAAAAGAAATTCAAAATTAAAACATGGCGCCGTCTATGAGATATCTGTAACAGTCGGTCCTACAGTTTCCTGACAACAAACTAATTTAAAGCACCATCTGTTCAAGATTGATGAAACTTACAATTATAAACTATAATCAACATTGACAATCATTTAATTTGTAATTAAAAATATTGAGACCATTAATCGAAATATAAGTTATCATATGTCTCAAATTGGGCCAAATTATACATGAATACCAACGTTCATGAAGGTCGGTTGAGTAGTTTCGGAGTTCGTCGTGGCCAAAGATCATGACATATCATTTTTATATATTTAGAAATAGTAATATAGGAATATCGTAAATACAGACGGAGGCTTATCTGCTGATAAATAACATGTAACGGGAACCGCCCTCCGTTCCGGCCTAGATACGAGTAAAGGTTATCTTTCGCCAGATACAAATGAAAGCTGCTAACCGTTCAGGCTTTACTTAAGGACACTCGAACCGTAGGGATATCTCCGATATCACCATTATATTATTTCCAAACTTTCCTTCAATAATAATAATAATCTTCTTGTTAACAACCAATAACTGGCAAAGATAATCTTTAGACACAGAGTTCAGTCTCCATCTTTATATAATTATATAATTCTTCTATCCGTGTATGTGACTGAAATCTTCCAGATGGCTGGACAGATTTTAATAAAATTTGTTGTGTGTCTTCAGGTGGATTCAAGAATGCTTTAGATTCACAATTGGAGTAGGTGGCGCTGTGGTTGACTTTTAGGTCTTTTACATTACCAAGGCAGGAAAACGTCAGGGAGCCCATCTCCTCATTGCACAGGTCCCGGCGGACGAGAACAGGCAGCTGGTGTGTACCCAGTCTGCGGAAAGTGACCGCCGGGCGGCCCGTTGGGCTGGCTCTACAAGGTAGAGTAGCGAGTACGATCCCTTGCCGCCCCAACAATTCGGTCTGTCGGTACACTGTGGGGTTTTAGTCCGTGCGAGGCGGACATGACCCACTCTCTCACCCGAGAAGGTGAGGTATCCATAAGGGAATTTACCCACGTTAATCAAAAAACTACAACCGTCAAATTGAAAATCTGTAGTCGAGCACCTGTTAGTGTATTCCGGTAGCTGCATTTGAGAGCTAGTCCCTTCTAGGGTTAGCGTGCTTACCATCTTAGAACACATTTAACACCAGATGAGATTGTGGTAAAACGCTAAAACCTATAACGTATAAAAAAATGCCTTCTACCCTTAAATGTGTAGCAGATGGAAAATGATACAAGTCATTATTTATCTAAAAGATATGGTGAAAGCCTTTCCCAAATACATGATTTAACTAACCAATAAATACGTGATCATGGATGTAAGAGCTTCATTTTATAATGGTTTCAACGATTAGGAAGCCTAATATAAAATAAGAGCATGCATTATATTCAAAAATTCAAATTGAGAGTCGTAACAAAAATATTCCAATAATGCAAACAATTTTAATAGTTGGAATATTTGGAAATATTAAATTGGCACTTATTAGAATTCACTAGAAATATTAAATTCAATTTAAACACTATTCACACGCAACTAATTTAAAGTATTAACCGATGTAGAAAGTCTCCTACAATTTCTCATAGAATGACCGCATATAAAGTACACTCCAACGAAATAAATTTCTGTAACAAGAGTCGTGCGATACACGCAGCCCTCGACTATAACTTAGGTTTCAACTCTAATCCTTATTTCATATATAAAGGTGGGATGTAAGAGGCAATGTTTCATTTCGCCTTTGTTGCACCTTTTCTTGAGAGATAATGCTCTGTAGTTTAATATATAACGCCTTTATTGTATGGAAAAAGGTAATAAGAAGAAAATGACAACCTACACGCCAGTAAACAATTCTATAATATGTATAATTACAGTAGCTAAACAGATGATAAATATAGATCACATAGTACTTAATCAGGGGAGTATTTATGGATGCGACCAAAAAATGTACATTAAGGGACTGCTTCCCCAAAGAACACCACAATAAATAACCTTACGCTGCATATATCCAGCGATTAGCCATAGCCTTCAACAGAGTATCGATCCACCTTGTGACTGGTCTGACCATACTGCTTATTCCTCACCGTGGAACTCTTCAGTTCCAGTGAGTTCAGTCCTTTTGTAAACCTTTTGCCCTTTGAGTGTGACTTTGAACTTTTTATGAGACCCATGATTAGCAACCAGATGTCGTTGCTATAAGTAATCAATATAATTAAAGTTTAGCCGAAGACTTTTATCTTGTGACACCACAGTGTCTTAGAAGAGGACATAATTACTAGACTAGAAGACTAGACTGCGGAGTATAATTTTGTTCGGAAGGGCATGAATTTTAGTAATGCAAGGGAAGAAAGTCCGTGTGTGTTGGGTTCCTAGTACGAAATAATATATTACAAAAAATATTTTTAGCGTAAATAAATCGTAGAATGTTTCCATATACCTTATATTATTACCATACACATACTTAGAATAAATCCTATAAAATTAACAACCGTATGACAAACTACGTCCGATTAATTTCGTGTAGGTATAAAGCACGCAAATGTTTATGGTGAGGCTAACCAAAAAGTTCATATCTAGTTTTATTAGATTTAAGTGTTACCAAAATAGTTACTCTTGGACGAAATATGGAATAAAAATGTTAGGGCGTCATATGAACAAGGCGAAAAATATCTTTATCCGAGATGATATCTCAAATGGCTTATAAAAAGTAAAGCCAATATCATATAGAACGAAGTCTGTATGGCTCTTGTGACCCGGCGTAAGTGGCTCTTAATGAAAAGGGGTTATCTTTACAAGGGGACGACGATGGTTGAGCGCTGGTGGAGTGGACCTCTCGATAGCAGGTAAATGGTTCGAGGGCGCAGGATATTCTTTTGTGTGAGAAAATGAAAAAACTAGAGCGCGGTTGAGACGTTTTGTCTTTGTCATACTTTCCAGCTTTTGTTTGCGTAATATGTCCATGTTTCATCATACCGTAAACTGCGACGATAGGCAGAAGAAGTCTAGCACCATTTCTTTAAATTTCTGCAAAAGTTTTCCGCTCCTTTGACTAAAATTATTTATCCCTTACTTTAAGCCTTGGTACTGGTTTCGCAGATTTGTTATATTGCTACATTTCCTTGTTAAGTAATCTAACGTTTATTAATTATTCTATTTTCATAGAAAATGACTATGAACCTCGCTTACAATAGTCACACAACTGTAGTGTTTGATAATAATACCAGTCCGTACTTGTCGCGCTATTAGACAAAAGTCTCTTAACTCGCGAAGGTGCAACTTAAATCAGCACACGAACTAAGAATTGCCAATATTCACAACAAACATCTTGGCGACAGATTTTTAACTCGAGCCAGCGTCGCGCACACGACGTAATACCTTACCATAATGCTGTGAATGTACCACAATATGTATTTTCATTCGCAACAACTCAAACCTATAATCCTCCTTTGACGAATTAATTATTCTAAGGTAAATTTTGAGATAGGATTTATTAGTCAACAGACATAATTCATTTATAGAGTGTGAACCACAGAAAATATTTCTCCGGTACTGGATAATAATGATTATATTATTATAAACTAGCTGACCCGTGCGACTTCGTCTGCCCCAAATCGGTTATTACCGGTTTCGATTGTACTTTTAAACGCGAAAAATTTAAATACATCTCAAAACCCGATTGCAGCGATACCTACTGTTTCAAATTGTGAATCCCAACTATCCAGGGACTCACTCAAACATATACCCAGTTAGTATGTGAGAAATATTTTAAAATATGCTTTGAACCCGTTCGCAGCATCACCTTCCAGGTCCAATTAAGATAACAAATAACCTACATATATTGCCGATAAATGTCTTCCCAGTACGTTGTCCCAGTAACTTCTGTCCCAATAAGCCTACAACCCGTTCGTAACATCATCTACCGGGTTCAATTAAAATAAAAACTAACCTACGTATATTGGCAGTAATGTAAAAAAAGCTTGAGAGGTCCATGGACCTCCAGTTGGAACGTAGTTCCTTTCCCTTTTTTGTAGGCGTTTACTATACGCTCAGTATAGTTTACATTATAAAATATCAAGTTGATAGAGTTAAATTGTAATTTAAACGTTAAAATATATTCATAAAATAAATAATGATAAATTAAACACTGAATGACATCATAACTATTTTCAACTTGTATTAAAACTTTTTCACACTACATTGTATTAAAGAAAAACATAAATATTAAAAAGATATGAGCAACATGTGTCATCTGTCACTTGCCTGTGACTATTTGTCTAAGAGCTAGGCAACGGTTTCGACAGCGAATTGGCTGCCGGTAAACCTTTACAGGCAAAAATATTGAACTTTATATAATTTTAGAATGTTTTGTTTTTCACTAACTTTTAAACGCTACTAAAACGTGAATTTATTATTGCCAGACATTTTTGATATTAACAATAATGTGCCCGATGCAATTTTTTGTAAATAAAGAAGTATGTTCAAACCATGTTAAGATATCTGTAATTTTATTGAAGTTATATTTCTTTTGGCGCGTTAGGGAAAAATGATGAGAGTAAATTTTTACGATGAACGCGCACACCGTAACAAAAAAATGATGAGAGTAAATTTTTACGTTGCGCGCACACACCGTCACGAAAAACCGACACCCTGAAGTTAGCTATAGTCAACATTTTGTTTCTTTGTATTTGTTGTTTGTATTTCTTTATATTAAAACTTTCATTGTATTAAATACCTTTTTTTTATTGTTAGTGTCGTTTTTTCTACAAACGTAGAATAAGGCGCAAGATAAAATTTTTGAAAAGATTTTTACTTGTTACGCCAAAGAAGTATAACTTCTAATGCGTGTACATAAGTACACACACACACTTTTTTTTAATATTATTTTATTTCAACATAAAAAAGGGTAAATTAAAAATATAATGTATTTTTTTATGTCATAGGAGGCAAACGGACAGGTGGGTCACCTGGTGTTAAGTAATAACTACCGTCCATAGACACTTGCAACACCAGGAGAGTCGTAAGTGCCTTGCCAACCTGTGTTGGAGGGGGAGGAAGCGGAAGGGGAGAGGAGGAAGGGGAAGAGAGGTGGGCCTCTCCGGTGCTCTCACTAATCGAACGAAACGCACTAATGCAAGCATTGTTACTTCCCGTCGGCTTTTTGTTAGAGGGTGGTACTACCCCGGGCGAGCCGACCCATTCATCCTGAAACCAGTAATAGCTTCAGCGTGGCTCTACCCCCTACCAAAACCTATGTATAGAATAACTTAGTTATAACTCTAGCTTAGCGCAACACTGGCTGTATAATAAAGATAGCCATAATTGTGGAAGAGCCTGGTTAACAAAATGAAATATGTTCTTTGCAAGGGAAAAAATAAAATGGTTTGAAATGAATTATTTTGTTTATAAAGAATATCACCAGGCACATTATTGTCAATAACAAAATTGTCTGGCAGTGAAAAATTCATGTTTTTAATAACGTATAAACGTTAAACTTATAAAAGTTACTGACAAAAAATGTTCCTTAAATTATTTATAAATCAAAATGTTGATCTGTAAAGGTGTAATTCGCATTAAAAAATACAACGTTAACCGGCTACCAGGTATCCTGAATCGTGTTTGGAAGGGCATAATATATCTTCATATTAAAGAACCAACTTTTCTCAAATTCTCGTTCTTCCAACGTTGCTGGCTCTTATACTAAGGTGTCGCAAAAAAGTCTAGTTACATTAACTAATTTCTTTTCTTTCGTTATCCTGGAGAACCCCTTGCGTTTTATGGGTCAAAAAGTATCCTAAATGTAACCTTGTAATGTACAGATTTGGCTTTGTTACAGTTTTATTATAGTATAGATAAATAAATAAATCTTGTCACCTTTGTTTAGCAAACATTTTTTTATACAATGAAATAAATGTAACAACATAAGTGACAGTTTCGTCTACATAAATGTTTCATACGTGGTCGATAATTACGTACAGAAATGTCATGTAGGCGTAGCTCAGTTGTAACGTACGGGGCTTTATATGTTTCGACGGAGCCGACGGTTCGAATCACGGTGGTCGTTTTTTTTTGGTATTTTTTTTTAAGTAGCATATGGAAATATAGCTTAATTTTTTAGCTAATCTGTCTGCTATATATAGCACAAAGAAAATTTACCAAAATTCGTCAAGAATATCATGAACTACATTTTTTTTACTTTCGTCCGTTATCCTGGAGAATCCCTTGCGTTTTATGAGATAAAAAGTATCCTAGATGTAACCTTGTAATATTGGTTATTACTGTGCCAAATTTCGTCTAAATTGGTTCAGTACTTTCAGAGTAATACGTGTTTAAAGGGACAGACAAACAGGCAGATCCTGGAGAATCCCTTGCGTTTTATGAGAAAAAAAATATCCTAAATGTAATCTCGTAACATTAGTTATCACTGTGCCAAGTTTCGTCAAAATCGGTTCAGTACTTTCAGAGTGATGCGCGTTCACAGGGACAGACAGACAGACAGACAGACAGACAAAAATTTTAAAAGGGTTATTTTTGGCTTCTATATCGACAACAAAGCCTACCCCCATCAAAATTTTCAAAAAATATTTAATGTACAGATTTGACCCTGCTACAGTTTTATTATAATATAGATAACGATTTACCGAAGAAATAAACGTGGTTATTTTGATTTAATATGCCTCCATAATATTATATACTCAAAAACCGACGAATTTGTAATAATATCAAAAGAAAAAGGATCTGCAATAAAATAAAAAATATAAATCTTACTGATATACTTAAATTAAATGTAGATATTAGCAATAGAATAAATTAATTAATGGAGCACATTGAAACGTTAGCTTTCGACGCTATAAAATAAAACAGGAACGCGTGTTTAACATTTAAAACCGAGCATGAATCCCTCAAGCGCTGTGCGGAATAAAACTTCGAGACGTACCTACTTGAAAACGTTGCTATATAAATCCGGGCCGCTACGTGCGGACCGCATGAACCCTTAACCCTAGACTTTTGCCATTGGGAATGAGCTGTTGATTCCGTGATGTGTACATTTACTGCTACGTTACAATTTATTTATATTACCGACTATACTTTTCATTACCGACTATACTTTATTTATTTGATCCTAGAAACCCATTATAATATGTTCATTAACGCACGTTCACTAGGCGTAAAGTTTATGTGGAATTGTTATAACAATGTGATCACATCATTAATAATTAAATTAAAGCAAATTAAGGTCTTTTATTTTTTTAAATTTAATAATTTAAAGGTCTTAACCGATGGTTACACGTTATCCTTAGAAAGTAAATAGATCTGAAAAGCAGCTTTAGGGACAAAACTGAATGGTACTCGACGGTAAACTAAGAAATTATGAGTGGTAACAGGTCAGGTGAGTAATATAAGATTATAACCCTGCCTAAGCCTACCATAATTATCTAGTTTGCAGCGCTAGCTAGACGATAAGCTGCTCGTTGATGCTGACTTTCATTACTGATGGGTCATTGAGTTGCCAGGGAAGAATGTAAAAATCCATGGCCTACAAGCAGGACAATTCTCTTTTGTCGTCTGTAAATCCTCGTGGTAACGAACGGGCATTTTAAATTATAGCAATTGACGCATTACGTATCGCATTCATTAATACGCATTCGGGAAGTCGTAGCGCACATTACAAGATACTCAATACGCTGGACTACATGGAGGGAATTCCTTGATTAAATTTAAACAAATCTCCCTCTGAAAACAGTGTGTGGGAAATTCGGAGGACGTCTAGCCCGTAATTAATTTATTGCTTCGAGCTAAGGTGTACAAAAGATGACTGATGAAGACCATTTTGTCCAAATTCATCGCGGCTACCGTAGATGAAATATAACACTGGTTATAGTCGTACGCTGTGCGTAGTATTCCGAGATAAGTTAGTGTACATATATCCAGTGTGTACCCAATTACGTTGTAACATGGCACAATTTTTTTCAGAGTGACCCTTTTTACCTTGTCGCATATCTGGATGACCCAATGTATGTATATCAGCTGAGAGGAAAGTCACCAGGACAGGCAAGACCGGCGATTGATTGCCGTTTTTCTTGGATTGTACTGTTTCCTTTCAGGCACAGTGCCTTAACTTCACCATGATGCTATTATTAAAAAGTTTATAAATCCTAACAATCACTCCATAAAGCAGGCTTACATCATGTACGTAACCAATTAATACTTTTGCAAACGAGAAACATCTAGAAACCTCATTAGTCGGTTTCGCTGAGTGGAAACGGAAAACAAAAGCGCCGAATTCAATATCGTTTTTAGTAATTCCCGGCAACCCCATACTTACGGAGTTAATTAAAACATAAACGACTTTCGGATGGGGAGAGGCTTTTTCATCAAAATACAAAATTAGAAACGTGAGTTGCGTATTTTTTAAGTGTTTTGTTGTACTTTATTTTTTTATTAATTTAATGTTATACTTGTGACTTGCTGGTTTTTATGTACCCATTTAAGGAATTGTATTCTTTTTTTCGAACTGACTACGCTATTGACCAAACATCGTCTTTACAGCTTCACAGGACTACTAAGGCGAGCGCTTAAGGCACTCAGCCGATTTTATTTTGACAACTAGCTCAAGGGTGCGCGGCACACCTCGGCTTTGGCTGTTGCCTGATACATGCAATTCGTGACCTATGTAAGCTTTTTTTTTTTAACGTGGGGAAATCCCTTATGGATACGCCACCCTCCCGGGGGAGAGGGTGGGTTATGTCCGAGTCGCACGGACTAAAACCCCACGGTGTACCGACAGACCGTTTTGTGGGGGCGGCAAGGGATCGTTCAAGCTAATCAACCTTGTAGAGCCGCCCCCACGGTCCACCCGGCGGAAGGTGACCGCCGGGCTCCTACCTATAGAGGGACAGACCGGGTACACACCGGCTGCCCCCCCTCGTCCGCCGGACCCGTGCAATGAGGAGATGGGCCCCCCGGCCCATCCCCTCAGGTCCGGCTACGGTGGCAGGAGGAGTTGGGCGAAGCGCCTTCTCCTCCTGCCTGTCCTCCTTTGGCGGAGACGGCCCTAACCTAATTGCACTTCATTACTATCATATATGTAGCTGCGGTGGCGTTAATACATAAGTAACGGGTTATCCTTAGCTCTAAACTATACAATATATAATGCTATTGTCATTTAACTTTTATAAGATAATATTGTGTATATTTCATTGTCTTTGCTTAAGTAAACTCTGAAGCGTTTTACTTACCATATGTCTGGAGGCTAATTCGAAGAAACCGTACAAAACTACAGCGTAGTGCGACACCAGGTAGAGGTTGCACCACGTCGGTAACTGAACGTCGTACTTTTCTCTATTTTCCACCTGGAGAAAGATATTTTCATGATAAGCAGGAAATATAATGCGTGAAACGTTTTATGCGTGCAATCCTAAAACCTACATTTCATTGGCAGTTCCCGTATTCAAAGCTCGGAAAATATCAAAGAACTAGTTTTTGCTCACGGTTTTCTAGATGAGTTTACCCTACGTTCTTCTCTATATCCCTGACGATGTGTATGCCCAAATTCAAGATGGCCGGCTGAGTAGTTACGACGTGAATGCGTAACAGACAAACACAATTTCGCTTATATAATATTTGCTAGGATATTGTGAAGCTCGCGTGTCTTGTAATTACTAAGTTAGGGTATAAATAAAATCTTGTGAGCGAATCAGAACGCGTGAGAAATATCCTTGCAGTAAGAACATATGTTGCCTGCTTCGGTTGTCTGTGGTATATACCTCTGTAGTATAGATAATTGGTTGGCTTCTCTCTAAAATATATTTATCCAACATATATCCAACGATATTTAGAAATGCGTATTATTTGAAACGCGAATATTTGCTACGCAAAGTAATTTGGAGTCGATGATATACCGATAATCACCACCGTTATGCGATCCCATAAACAGTAAAATTGTAAATGTCAGTTAAAAAATAGTTTTTAAAGGAATAATAGTGTTAGGTTTTATAAAGAATTCCCAAAGCACATTACCGATTTGCCGGATAGTGAGTTCAAGCACCATGTCAAGTGGGTTATGAAACTATTAAAAAAAACTATTAATTATTATAGGGTGGAACAATATATGAACGACGGTGATGTCTCGAAATGACGCTGCTCTCTGTACATCTGCTACAAGCGATTATAACCAAAACGCATATTATCCGATACGAAATATATATAAGAGTT
>MU158724.1:943893-1009552 GCA_015888305.1 Antheraea pernyi | reverse complement strand
AACTGACTACGCTATTGACCAAGCAAGGTCTTAACAGCTTCACCGGATAAGCTAAGCTAACTATTCATACATATATGAGTTGTTGAAACATATATGTGTACCAAGCATACATACCTCAACAACCCTTATATATATTTCGTATCGGATAATATTCTAAACTATTTCAGTTTTATAAGGGAAAAAAGATAAAACCCTTCCACTTGCATGTGTAAGCGTGTATGCGTGCACGTGTGTGGAGGTGATATGAGTTTAAAGAATTGTACTTATTCCTGCAAACACTCTACTGTATCCAAATAGGTATCAAATAAGATTATCATTTATAACTCAAAAATTACAAATGTAGGTTTCTAAAATACACTACGCAAGATCGAATTAATAGTACAGGTGAGTTGTACTTAGAGAGTAGCATGGACTGGGGGCGAGTAGGTCACCCTCGACGAATCGAGCCTTACCGAAATTGCCAAGAAAGACCAAACTATGAATACCTATGTCAGTGAAATACCACCATTCGGCACCATTCGCAATGATCTTGTTTTATTCGGAAATTGTTTAAATCTGCCTAAACTGTCAACAGTAATTCACTCTTATTTACAGTAAAGAAAATATTACTGGACTTCTTTAAATTGAGATTAAAAATATTAAACTGAGTTGTATGTTTTTTGTACGATTAGAATGTTATTTTCAAGCCATGTTTTGAAAACACTGGCATATCTGATGGGTTTTGGGATAAATAACGCACGATTGTAGGAATATAACCTGATTTAATATCAAAGATAATGACATAATGTGTAGTAGTGGACAAAGAAGTGACATCTATAGTAAAGCGACCAAAATTAAAATGTTTCCATTACATACGAAGGTGGCGCCAATTGACATCATCATAACATTTGACATACTTAACTCGTTTGGTTTATATTATTCTAACAAAATCCTTAAACCTAATTAATGTCATGAGAGGGAAAGTTTATTTTTTACCCTTACCTGCGCCCTTACTACTCAACCGACCATTATGAAATTGTACAGACACATTGCCAGGAATATAGAATAACTATCATCCAGAAATACAGTACCGTTCCCAAGCGATACAATTTTTTTTTACTATGTTAATTCGAGTGAAGTCGTGGGTAAAAGTTATTTATTTATATTATATAATTATTCCTAAACATGTACTGTTAGAGTAAGCGATAAAAGAGTGCATAATTCTTGCATTTTTTTTGAGGCTTCCAACAACTTCCCAATCCCAGCCGATCGCGATAGCGATGACTCCGACTCCGACTCCGGCTCCGACATGGAGCAAGACCCTCCTGCTCAGCAGGATCCCCCTGCCGAGCAAGCCCCTCAGGCTGAGCAAGCCCCTGCTGCGGACGATGGCTTCACCACCGTCACGCACCGCAAACCGCGCAAGAAGCGCTCGAACTCCTCTTCCGATCCGGAGGACAAATTGCCCTCTAAAAAGATCGCAAACGTCGATGGCGCGAAAGTGCCAAAGGCGACACCAGCGCCCTCTAGACCCGACTCGCCCGTGGCTGCGGGTTCCGCAGTTTCGGGCAAGAAGCCCCGCCCACCGCCCCCCGTTACGATCCAAGACAAAGCGTCTTGGGTTGAGATTTCTAGCCTGCTGGAAACGGCAGGTATCCCTTACACCTCCGCCGTGAATACCGCTGTAGGTATTCAGGTGAAGGTAGCCACGTCCACCGCCCATCGCAACCTCACTCGTTTCCTTCGGGACAACCAGTGGGGCTATTTCACGCACTCTCTCGAAGAGGAGCGTAAACTACGGGTTGTGATCCGTAGAGTCCCCTCAGAACTCCCGACTGACGACATTTCAGACGACCTCAAGGAACAGAAGATTCCTGTTCGCGAGGTTCATCGTATGCGCTCTCCGCGCACCAGGGCTCCATATGATATGGTTCTCGTTGTCCTCGATCGCACCCCTCAGGGGAAAGCGATTTTTAATCTTACATCCCTTTGCGGCCTCTCCGGCGTCATAGTCGAGCCGCCGCGCAAAACGTCTGTGCCCTCGCAGTGTCACAACTGCCAGGTGTACGGACACTCCGCACGAAACTGTCGCCTGAAACCCAGGTGCGTTAAGTGCCTCGGCGACCACTCCACTAGGGAGTGTTCTCGCACGAAAGACGCCTCCGACCCTCCGAGCTGTGTTCTGTGCCGCGGCGTGGGCCATACCGCGAATTATCGCGGATGTCCCCGCGCCCCGCGCACAAAGCGCCCTCGATACCCCAGGCAGGCGTCGCCGTCTAAGACGGCCGCTGCCCCCGCCCGTCCTCGACCTCCGCCTCTCATGTCTCGAGAGGCCTTCCCGAACCTGCCGGGCACGTCTCGTGCACCGGCAGCGTCCGTACCCGCGACTAGTGCGCCCCCCCGCCCCTACCGGGCCCCTCAGGCCCCGTGGGCTCCTAAACCCGCGTCCCAGCACACTCCCAAACCTCCGGCGGCTAATCCTTCACAGGATGACCCCGCATACTCCTTTTCCCTATCGAGTATTGACTACGCAGGTCAACTACTCATTTTCCACGAGATCTCGGAGATCTCGGCGTACGAAGAGTGCTCTCGTAATCCGCTACTAGGTGCCGTCACGGCAATCCATAGATTTCCAGCCATCGCGGCTACACTACAACGGCTCGCGCGCGCAGCTGTTAAAAAATAAATAACTCAAATAAGATAGAGTAAATCGCGTATTTACGTCTATCTTCCCCTAAAAATAACCGTCAAACAATAATAATAATTTTTGTTATGTCTATTTTTAGACTTCGGTGCCGTCACCGTTAGTAAATTTAAATTCAATCTTATAAAATGCGTGTTGCGCCCACGCTTTTGTAATCGATCCCTATTAGCTCCCGCACACTTCGCGGTTCTCAATAATATCTCGAGCCTAGGTCGTCCCCGCGCGGAGCCCTCTTGATATTATTTTCGCGATACAGTGACTCACCTACATCACTTGAACAGACATATGAGATCATCTCTCTCACACACGTGCACATATATACACATGGTGGGAGGGTTTTGTTTTTTTTTTCCCTCATCGAACTGAATCGAATAGTTTAAGTTCGTTTCAATCCGATATACACGTATTCATTTGTGAATCATGCAATTTCGATTGTATGGTTCACAAATGTATATATGTATGAATAGCTTAGAATAGTTAGCTAGGACAGACGTGTCTTTTTCCAGGAAACAGCCCAAGCCGAGTTGTGCGTGCACCCTTGTGTATGTTACCCAAAACCAAAATCGGCTGAGTGCCCTAAGCGCTCGGCCTTAGTAGTCCGGTGAAGCTGTAAAGACCTTGCCAGGTCAATAGCATAGTCAGTTCGAAAAAAAAAAAAAAACTTGCATTTTTTTCTGTTTTGAGCTCTTGATTTCTCTACTGAGATTTGAGCAGGCGACACTTCAGGCTGGTCCGTTTAATCGGACAAAAATATATAGGCCTAGATTCTCCTTTGAGAATTAAAAACAACAATTTAACCTATTTTAATAGAACTACGTGACATGGTTAGGGTGGAGATTTAACTAAGAAAAAGTGAAACGTCAGCTGCAAGGGTCCTCAAGGGCTGGACAGAAGGTATTGTTACCCACGTGAGTGAGTGGGACGGAATACTAAATGGGTAAGTGTAACAGGCAGCGGGATATTAAGAATACAGCTTTAATTTCAATGTTTTTGTTTCTTAAGGAAATACTTCAGTCGTCTTAATATAAATGTAGCATTAATTTATGGTTACAAGTGACATTTATTTTGAAAAACTTCTCAGTATAAAGTATATAATTTAGTGTTAAATAAAATTGATGCTATTGTGGTACTATCGCTGTAAAATATAGCACAAATTCTAACACTATTTACTACTCCACTATATACCGTAACAAAAAAATACAATTCCAACTACAATTGTGTACATAGAGCGACACCAGTTTTCTTGATTTTATTATTAGCCCTATATAAATAAAAGTAGTCCGGGACCATTTTATCTTAGCATCGATGATACTTCACCTATAAAGATTTTATTTGGTTTAGGGCCAATCTTTTACGACCACGTTATTTCTTCGTCTATTTATTTTTAACTAACCTTTGCCTACGGCTTTACTCGTATTAATTAAGATTTCATCGTTGAGAAAAAAAAACTCTTTTTAGATAACAGATACCCTTTTCTGTACCTGTAAAATATTTATGCAAAATTTCATAATGATCGGTTGAGTATTTAATGTATGAAACAAACAAACAAACGAACAAACATTCGCGTTTATAATAATAGCTAGGATTAGGATAGAACAACAGCGTTCTTTTATTTTTGGCAACCAATCTTCTAGATTGTTACTGTCATTGCAGTAGGTGATAATAGTACCACTTGCACTTGTGATCATTTCAACGTTCTAACATAAAGGGGGTCACCCTTATTAGAACTTTCCAGGAAGGTTTTGTGGCATCTAAAAATTCATGCTCCGTAGTATTTCCCATCCTCTATAGCACAATAACCGAATTATATTACGTAAAAGCCACAAGTGTTACAAAATATAGAGTGAAATAAAACAAGATTGTGAATAAAATATAAAATCAACTAACTACATGGCAGACTAAGATCTCACCAAAAACTCAAGCGTACTTTAAGACAAAAACTATTGCTAAACTAAATGCTAAAAGCTTAAAGAAATAGCAATATCTCATACAGCGCTCAGGGTGTAATGTCTTCAAAACTTATACAGAATACTGAGGTCCTTTTTGAATTTGAATATTTAGGAACCTAGACTGACTTGGACATCATAACAATAAGACTTCAAGTGCGTATAATAGACTGTTTAATTTTAACTCCATATATGGTATTTATATATACACTAGAGATCTTACAGTTGTTTGAATGACAAATTTTATTTACAATAAATTCAAACGTTTCACTCTGCCAGTCTGCCAAAGAGCATTCTCGAGAGCTACAAATGTATAAACTGAACTGTACTTTACTGTGAACATGACCTTCATTATGGAAAATACTTGTGGCAAGCAGTCAGTTATGCCTAGCAGAAATGTTCTCTTAATTTTTGTTGGACATCACATAGTCTTAAAGTTAATAATATCATATAAAAGAGGTAAGTTATATAGAACTCAATTTATATTACCCAATGTAAATTTGTAATCGTTTGTAAGATGTAAACAATGTCAGGCGTTCGCAAAATCTATTTTATGAAAATCCGTAGCAACGATCACTCAAACTCCGTCCAAACAGTTTCTCGGTTTGTTTGTGAATATTCTATTAATTGCGAACACAGTAAACCCGGAGACCTTCGTTTGAAAACAACCTGCCGGCTCGAACTCGAACTGGATTTAATTTTCTCTCAGTAGAGTACATTTTAATGTTATTTACGAACTGTTCTATTCGAGTCAAGTTACATCTGACTTGTCGTTTACTGGATATTTGTATTCTGTAACTACATTTATTTATTTATTTACTCCTTTTATTATCAACTCCTACGTGACGTACAATGTGATTTCTCGTTCGCAAATAACATGTAACTATTTTGCATTCTGCTATCATTCTATTTCATTATCATTTTCATTTCAGTCTGCTATCAAATTGTTCGATAATTTTGTAAAGCATGTGATTGCTAGTCTTAAGACATATAACGGGCTTTGAAATTACCACGACTCTCTGACTTGCATCTAAATCATTTTGAAATAACCACGACTCTCTGAGTTTGTATCTAAATCATGAGTGACAAAACATGGTGACTTTTATATTCACGCAATACGTAAAGGGAGTGAGTAGTGAATCGTATCAAATTGCGATCACCCCTCTCGCCCTTTATTTTGCCAATTCCAAATAATCTCTGTGCGAAACCAACAAAATAGAAAAAACCATTTTGCATTAGAATTATTTATCAGAAGAATTCCTATATAAACCATGATAGCAATAATTGTTCCCCTAGATGCAAGGCAAATACTTTCTTTAACGGAGGCGAAATGAAAATCACAAATACTTTATTTAATTTATGCCTTGCGAAGATACTTCTGAACCTTAAAATACTATCACCGGTTCGCAAAATCACCCAATCTTCAAGAAAATCTGGCAAGAAACTGGACCTGGTGTATGTTTTTCTGTACATATTAAATTTGTATAAGTCATTGTTCTTACAGTTGTTTCTAACTTATATACAAAAGGGAGTATCATTTCCAGACATCACTATTGTTAACATAATGCAATGACTCACCCTATAAGTCTTTTGACATTTAAAACTGCTTGACATATTCCATGAATCTGTATATAGATCCTAACATTATAACCTAAAATAATTTTATTTTACTATGGAATAGTTAGTTCTTGATAGTTTATACTACTAAATTCATGCCGATCTTTTCTGAAATGTTATGTAAGTTCTTGTGGTCATACTTTAAGTTATAAAGAATTTAACGAAAAAGCAGAGTTAAGATAATTATTTCTGAACCTTGGTTTTTAATAATTCGTAAGATCCCATATTCTAAATTGCTCGAACTATACGTTTCGGGAATATAAATATGGTATCAACCTGCGCTGCTTGTCCCCCACAAATTCATCGTACATGATTTATTTTGTTCCAGACACAAGTATCAATGAAAAATCAAACCACTTATTTTCAGTAAATTTAATGACTCAATTTTTGTAATATTAGATATATAATAAGATATATAATTAGAAGGAAATTAACGAATTAAAAATAAAACATATTTAAGCAACAAAAGCGTCAGAGACACCATTACAACACGAAAACAGTATCACCTTAAAGCATCATCACTCTATCCCGACTTGTGAGGGAACAAAGAAGTTATTAATGTTCATGCCATTGTTTCCAATTCTCACGCCGACCACTCGAAGCTGACACGCCTCCTCTAAACGATCCGTTAAGTTCCACTAAAAGCGCGCGGCTCTCGCTCCCTGGTCTTTATCTACTACTAAAATATAACAGTACTCTATTGTCCGCCTTGAGAGATTCTTTCTAGGTACAGTTTATTTTGCCCAGTTTCAATTGCGGGAGTCTTTTGTGTGATAAATTGTGCTGATTGGCGTCCCATAATGAAGGTACGAAATCGAAATGTTTATACTTTTAAACGCACGTTTAACCATCTCAATGGTAAGGAATCGTCTAAAGTTACTTAAACAAATATTAACAGAAATTTGATGATAGTTGTAATTAATTACAGAAAATTGTTGCCTTTATCTTTTAACACATACGCAGGTGTAAATAATAACAGTCCTTTTTTACATGGGAAAGTCAGTCCCAACACAACTTAGAATTTTAGAAAAGGCCATGCACAGAACAAGTCAAAGTGTGAAGGAAAAATGATGGTTTGATTTTTTAATATGTCTACGGGGTGTAATATGTATATGGGGTGTAAGGGGTGTCAAATAACATCTAAGACTTGAGACATCCAAGCCAACCTCACCTGCACGTGGTGCACCCTGCTGAATAACGAACGAGGCAATGGCAATAGCGGGGTGGTAGGGTTTTACAGCTTGACTGGGTCGCAACCACCATGTATATGGCGAAAAAGCCCGTCATAGTGATTCGCTTCTGCGGGTCGCGTTTCGGGTTTAGCCTGTGCATATCCAGCTTTTCGCAGGCCGGCATGACAGCGGCGACCAGCGATGGACATTGGACAGTGTGTCACTCGGTGGTCGCCATTGATTTTGGATTGTACTGTGCTTACCATCAGGCACAGTACAGTCACTTTGCTGTGCTACTATAAAAAAAAATAGTCAAGGTTTGTTACAAATAATAATCATATAATTACTGATTTGACGCATATAGAAATCTTCACATTTTCATTTTCATTCATTATTGTCACTAACATTGCAAAAATATATTTTATAGTTAAAAGAAATCCCGGTTACCAAATTGACCATAAAATACAACAGCATTTCATCATGTTAGTCTAGTAATGTCACCGGTAGAATGCCAAATCGACGTCCGTTGATTCGAACCACGGCTTATACGAACGAATATTTCAGAATTCGCGTACATTTACATATTGAAATTGGTTACACTATCGCCTGATGATGATGAAACATATTGTGAGGAAACATAAACCTGATAAATATTCTTGTACTATACCACCGTGTATCAGAAAATATAACTGTGGATTTCTTGGAGATCACCGATACGTTGTATGTTGAAGTATTGGTTACCTTACATACTCTACTTTAGAAAGAGGCCTATGACCCTCTAGTGAATCACCTAGAGGCTGAAGTTGATGATGATATAGCTAAGTGCATTACATTAGTGGATATGTTTTCCTTACAAAAAATAAATGTAGTTTTTCCTACAAAATTAATTAGACAGGAAAAAATATAGCGAAATTACGAAATAGACGGTATCAAAAGAAAATACGAAAGCTTCTTGTCTTACATGAAATATAATTACAACCAAATAAACAGAAATATCACTGGCCTATCTTTATTACGTTATATATTATGAATTGGTATTATGGTGATCGGTAAGGTAAGGTGAGTGGTATTTATGAAGATATAATTGCATTAAAAACA
This sequence comes from Antheraea pernyi, assembly GCA_015888305.1. NCBI lineage: Eukaryota > Metazoa > Arthropoda > Insecta > Lepidoptera > Saturniidae > Antheraea > Antheraea pernyi. The sequence continues at coordinate 1,001,036 of MU158724.1, read as the reverse complement.
TTTTGTTTATGAAATTATGATAAGTAATTTTGATTGGAACACTGACATCTAGGCATAATTGGTAGAGTTTATTTAAACAAAAAATCTAAATATCCTTTATACAATTTAGGCCCTGAGAAGGCGCTTATGAACGTCAAATCTACTACCGGTTCGGAAAACAGCCCAGTCATCGAGAAGAACCGGCAAGAAACTCGATCTGGTTTATCTTTTCATGTCATATATTTTTACATTAACATAAATATTTACTTTCGTTACTAGTGGATGCACAGAGAGGGGCGTCATTTCCAGACGTCACAATCGTTCACCTATTGATCCACCCAATAATAGCCTTTAGATATTAAAACCCGCTTGACATGGTTCTTGAACTCACTATCAGGCAAATTGGTAATGTGTTTTGGGACTTTGTTATAAAACCTAATACTATTACCTAAAACACTGTTTTTGGACTTAGTGAGCCTGAAGCATGGAATGACCAATTTGTTGCTGTTTCTAGTATTTAAATTATGCTGGTCTTTTGCTAGATCCAGCATATCTAAGTTATTGCGGACATACATTAAATGATCAAGAATATATTCGGAGGGCAGAGTTAAGATACCGAATACTTGGATGACTCTGTATATTTTTTCTACAACAATAAGGGCCATGAATATATTTTTGATTGCTTAGCCAGCTTTACCAAGTGTACTACGAATATTAAGTATTGTAGTACATTAAGAGTTTGTATACATACATGACATGTTACCAAAAGAGTACAATTCAATGGAATGTGTCTATACAAGAATACACGAGACTTTTATTGCAGGTGAATAGAAATAGGATAGAAGATCTGAGATGTGCAAAAATGTAGTTTTAACAACACGGCCATCACTTTTTACTCCTATAAGATATAACACGTTTCAAAAGTGTACACTAATCTTTTGTTAGTAAATATGACTATTAAACCCTGCATCATTTTAGGGCAAGTTTTACTTTAAACTCGTTATCGTATAGTTACAGTGCTTCATTGATCATCAAAGATAATAGCTAGTAGTAGATACCTTTAAAAAGTAATAATATCTGTATCGCTGGATGAAACCTATAAATGCTTGGTTTAAGATTTTCATATTAAAATGGTAAATGATCAAGAATTTCCAAAAATTTGTTGCTACCGTTTGGTCACTGCTTACTTAAGGAGTAAACAAAAGAAGACACGTACATGTATGGATACATCGTACATCTATCCACAAATTCCTTAAACATCATACCTTATCACTTCAAAGGGTTTGTAAAATTCCAACTAATACGAATATGAATTTGTTATGTTGAATTTACTATGCTATCCTTTTACGTATACAGGTTAAATAGTTAGATATTACAACGAATTCTTTAACTTATTAAAGCAACAAAATATGAAATTTACACAAAAACTTTATCATTGTATAGAAATTGTGGGGTAGAAGCGAGCGCAGGTTAAAACACCTTATACAATCAAATCCAACTTCCCGACCCTCGAGCATTGCGACCTTAAAACCGAGTTGCCGCTTTAAATTGGAAAGTTCACCTCGGCATAACTCCACATAAATGTTGTTAAAACTTTGACAAGCCACCGTACAATGACGTCCTGTAGATTTATAACAAACGTCTGATTTTATTATCACGAAAAACAGCACATTTACAACAGGATTATTTAAAAAGTATATTATGTATTTTATATATATTCTTACAGTGAACTTAAATCATAATCTCTTGATGCGTGATTTATATAATTGGTAATATTGATATTTATTTTACATTGTGCGTCTTAATATTTGACCATAATCTCACCTGATGGCAATAAACAAAATTGTCTAAGATTGTAGACGCATTAGGCTTAGACGAGAACTGTATCCAGCTGTCAAAATACAGCCATCGTTGCTTGGTAATAGCGTTTCTACTTGAGGTTTTTTTATCATCATATTTGACTATGTACGTATATGTAAGTAACATCAAAATCTTCCTAAGATATAGTTAACAGTATGGATTCCATTTGCTGCATGGGCGTGCCGATCGTTGGACATTTTTTTTCTTTATTCACATGTATTAAGTTTTTATGTCTTATTTGATATTTTATTTTATTTAATTGTACGGTTCTTCCAACAATAAACTATTTTTTCTATCTTTCAACTTAATTTGAATTTGGTATTTTGAAGCATTTCGTCTATCAAATCAAAAATGTGAGATTCTATTGACAATTTTATATAATGAATAAACATTTTTGTTTATATCTCATAGAAGCTTTATCCCTTGAGATTCAACCATTACAATTTAATTAATACATCTCGAGAGATATTTCAAACTTGGTCGGTTTTAAGTTACAAAGTATTAATAAGCCATTATTGAAACCAGAATTTTCGAATAATTCCATAAAACTATATAACCAAGATATTCTGAATTACAACAGGAGTTAAGTAAATACTGGTAAACTTTAAAAATATAAAACTTGACTAAAACCTAGTGATTCGCGGAAATTTCAACATCGGGATTCTTTCAAATACTAATGGTAGAAAAAAAGGGAACAACTTTGATTTAATGAAATCTATTCATTCAACTGCTTTCTAGACTCAGGCGTTCTTTTCTATAGTATCTCTTAAAAAGCAAAACTTATCTTAAAAATGTTACAAAACTTTTAAATAATTCATTGGTACTAAATGAATTTTCATATAAAAATGTTGCCACCTCAAACACAGACCACAGTTTAGAGGTATCTGAAGTCATTCCTAAGTTTATTATCTAGCAGAACGGCAATATTATTCCTAGAAATATTATTATACAATTTGATACTATATAAGAATTATATTTCACAGATTAAGAAGCTGCAACGACTTCCGATTGTATAGAATCAATTAATCCATTCCTCGAAGCGTGTACAACTGTTGAATTCAAACCTCAATATGTAAACCACTTGAGACCATTTCAAACTGTGTACTAGGGTTCTGAATATTGAATTTTAATTACGACATCTCACGGGATATTCGAAACTTAACCGTTCGGTGGTACTAGAAATTAATAAGCCATTATTGGAAACAGGTGTTTGGCAGTTTAATGAATTAATTTTGTATTGTGAATGTAACTTTGAGTTCGGAAAGTTTAGGAAACCGTAAGGAGACCTTTGTGGCGAATTCTCTGTAATTGACAGCTTATTCGATTTAAATCGGAATATTTCATAATGTTAAAATTACTAATCAAAGCACATGGAGGTTACAAAACGTGGTAATGTAAATAGGTATTTAATTTTAATTTATATCGCTGCTTTACTTAAAAAAATTACGAGTTTTTACAAGAAATTTAATTAATGTTGCGAGAAGAACACGTCCAATTCAAGAGTCACTTCAATACGATCAAAACTACGAAAATAGATGACTGTTGTCCTCTTTTTTATTTAAACATGTAAAAAACATAGTCTCCGAAGATACTTAATTAAATAAAGTAAAATGCAATATTAATAAAAAGTAATTATCTTATTTACTTTAAGTTATCTCAAAAATGCATTACTTACTTCAATTTGTTTACCTTTTTTTTAATGTACGTAGTTTTTTCTGTAACATTGCGACTTAATTCAGTTTTATGCTAATTATCGTAGTGCATTATGCTGTTACTCCGTCTGGATTGAAATTATTTTATAAAGAAGCGAATTGACTACGAACTTTATTTAAACGTCTTTATATTGGTGATATTTTCTAAAACGACTAAATGGTAATATAATTAATTACATTACTCATCCCTACTTTTTGCGTTTATTGACTTAAAGTGCTTCATTTATTTTAAAATAAATTTTAGTCAAACGTGGTTAAAATCAAACGCACTTTCCTTTTTTTTTTTATTTACGTGGAGAACCCTCTTGCACAGACATTGCCAGGTCCCCGGGGGAAGACCTGAGCTGAGTCGACCTCTAATCGACTAAAAAACTCCACGGTAACCTACGCCACACCATGGGGGTGTCTCGGGGATGCGTTAGCAAGCTCCGGTACACCCCCGGCGGCAGGCGTTTCCCACGCCACACCCGACTGAGGCAGTCCGGTCACATGACCGCCTCCCAGCCCGCCGGACCCGTGCAATGGGAGGTCAGGGCCCCCGCCCCTTCCCCCCTGGGTTCGGCTGGCAGCGGAAAGGCTAAGCCGCTCCGCCGCCACCCCACCTTTGATTTTTTACCGAGGTTTACTCCTCATCCGCCTCAGCCACCCTGAGATCCCCTCCGTCCTACGCTATCCTACGCAACCACCCCCATCCCTCCATCTTAACCCTACCCTACCTATCTAAGCCAAAAGTTACCTACCCAGCACCCCCCCATCCTACAAACCCTAGCCCTAACCAAAGCTACCTACCTACTCGGTCCCTACGCCCGCCTAACCCCTGGTCTTGCCTACTTACGCGGTAAGTAGGCAAGCCAGAGGTTTCCTTAACCTACTCCCCCCCCAAACCTACGTAGCCTACATGGGAGGTTCCCTCAGGGCGGCCTCTGGTGGAAGTCGCCTCCACCTCGCCTGCGACGCCTCGCGCCGCGACGACGGATGGCAGGCGCTGCTGCGACCCTTTCACTAGCTCTCTCACCACCTCCACCTCTTCTTCCACGTCCGGATCTGCGACAGCGTGTCCGTGCTGCCCCTGGGTCCCTTTCTCTGGCTCTTTCAGCTTCTTCTTTCTGGAATATAACCCTTTCACAGAAAGAGACAGCAGCGCTCCATGCTGTTTCATCGGCTACCATAGCTCGAACAGTGGCTGGGAGAGATAGATCTCCTCTGATAGTAGTCGTGAGTGCCGAACGTTCTTCTGCCCAAGCTGGACACGCTTCTAGAGTGTGTTGAGCAGTGTCGAGTGGTTCGTCACAATGATGACACTGAGTTCTCGGTTCTTTGCCGACTATCTGGTGCAGGTACTTGCCGAAGCAACCATGCCCGGTAAGTACCTGCACCAATCTAAAGGTTAGTGAACCGTGACTCCTGTCGACCCATTCGTAGAAGACGGGGCGTATCGCCTCAATGGCTCTAAGACCTGCGGTGGGCGTTAGTTAGGCCTCTCGCCATGTTTGCATCATCATTTCGCGTATGATTGTTTTACGCGTTTTCCTTTCCCACGGAGCGATAACCTCTCCTTGTGCAGTCCTTGCTGAACACCACGCGTGGAGTTCGGCCTGATAGTGGGCCACCAATTCCCATGGGCAAGAACTTGAAAGTAGGCACGCTGCTTCATATGCGACAGTGCGATAGCCCCGGATAACCCTTATTGCCATCATTCTATGCAACCGTCGAAGTCTATGCAACCGTCGAACACACTTTCCTAGAAAATTGAATTTTTCAGTTACTTTCTCTTCGCATTAAAGAAATGATATCACACTTAATTTGTTTTAAATCGCATCTATTCCCGCCTCTTTCTTCCGTGTTTACACGCAGATCGTGGATGCCAGAAGTGTATGCTACGTTGTCAGTTGCGATAGGTGTAAAAGAGATAGCACTAAGTTCTCCATAAATTCTAGCACACTAATTAACGTGACGATGTCATATTTATATAACATCAAACAACTTTCTTATATATTTTGTTTGCGTAAGGGTTTTAATTTAAATTCTCTTTTGCAAAAAAAAACCACCCTCTTGCGGTATTCTAATATCTAATACCCGACGCCATCTCATAAATACATGTATGTATGAAACATTTTAATATAAATTTATATAGAGAAATGAAGGTACGAAATGCAAAAACAGCAAAGGCTTATGTTTATTTAAAACTTGCAATAGAATATAAAGCCACAAACCTATAGGTACACATAAATAAAATTGCAGTGTCTTTTTGTAGTTACAATAACAGCTTTTTACTAAATGTATAGGAAAGTAAATATGGTATTTATCGCCATTTTGTCTGTCTGTCTGTTCCGGTTAAAAATCTCCGAAACGGTTGGACAGGTTTTTATTGGTTTTTCACTGGTACATAGGTGATGTTACAAGAAGAAGCTTACTTTTATTTTAGAAAAAAAATCCACGCATAATCAATAAACGCTTCAAGCGCATGTTTATAATAAACAACTTTTTTTTACGAAATTCCACACAAACAAAATCGTGAATAACAGCTAGTATAAGTGTTTGAACACAATGCAATTTTGCTGCGCAAAATGTTTATCTCGATTTTATAATGTAATCATCATAATAACAAATATGAATATATTCTATCTGTATCGTTATTATTTAATCAATATAACCTTTTTGTATAAGTCGATTGTTGACGTTCAGATCTCAGTTAATTAATAGTATCGAGACTCCAACTTTTTGGTAGTCATGCACACGAACGTCAACAAAGAAAAAGAAAAAAGAAAAGGTGAGATCTGTTTCATCTGTTTTATCATCGAACGATCGAGACGGTCTTGTTAAAAATCAGCTGCAGAGGTATCAAAATAAGAATCTATATCCATCAATCGTGGAAGCTCAGCGGTCAGCTGCAACACAAAGGAGATCATGAGGTGCGTGCATTGTATCTTTACGGTTGTTAGCTGGATCTGAACGAAAACTTTAAAGGTTCTCGAAGACCCTTCGGGGTCCCCCAGAGTAGCAGAAGGCCACCATAAGACATTTCGGTGGTGCGCATGTTACATTAACTATATTCATAAATCTCTAATTTCGGTTTGTACATATATATTCCTATAACATTTTATTGTAGACAAGAGAATAGAAGATGACATTAAAAAATAATTAAACAAGTGATATGAAAAAAAATCTCACACTTTAACAGGATGCAGGTTAACAAGGATCACAAGATCATATCATCACGATAACAAGACGAAAATAATTGCCGTACAAAGCCTCGGGCAAATGCTAGTTTATTAATAAAGCTTTACGAGATCTCTCTCGCACTGAGATAAGTTGGATACACCGCATCGATACCGCAGCATCGCTTCCGATACAGTTTGAATTCAATTAAGCTGTATCTCGAACGTTTGCAATCCGATTCATTTAATATCGATTAAAATTTCATTAACAATAATTGATATTCAATACGTGCTGAACAGGATTATTAATAGCAATTATATGATTTTCATAATATTTCCATTCTTTTTGGATATGTTATAAAAATAATAAATGGGAAATGAAACTTTCAGGGGTGTAAGGGGTGTCGAATAACATCTAAGACTTGAGACATCCAAGCCAACCTCACCTGCACGTGGTGCACCCTGCTGAATAACGAACGAGGCAATGGCAATAGCGGGGTGGTAGGGTTTTACAGCTTGACTGGGTCGCAACCACCATGTATATGGCGAAAAAGCCCGTCATAGTGATTCGCTTCTGCGGGTCGTGTTTCGAGATCAGCCTGTACATATCCAGCTCTTCGCTGGCCGGCATGACAGCGGCGACCGGCGATGGATAGTGTGTCACTCGGTGCTCGCCATTGTTTTTTGATTGTACTGTGTTTACCATCAGAAACAGTGCAGTCATTTTGCCATGCTACAATAAAAAAAAACAAAGGTGCAATTACATCCAACTGATAAGTTTCGTACATTTTTATAAGTAAAGTCAAATATTTATTTCCTGTATTAAATCCAATTTCAAACTATCTGTACATACGGTTTCAAACGTGTTTAAGTATTTTAAATTGTATATTACGCTTAATAGGTAACCTTAAAGAAAGTCAGGTGAAAATATTACAGGTGTCTTGGAATAAGTTTTTTTTTAAATATATTATAGGCGGCAAACGAACAGGCGAGTCACCTGATGGTAAGTGATCACCACCGTCCATAGACACTAGCAATACCAGGGGAGTCGCAAGTGCGTTGTCGGCCTGTGTTTGGGGGAGGGGGGAATGGGGAGGGGAGAGGTTATCCGGCGCTCTCACTGACCGAACGAAACGCAACAGTGCAAGCTCTGTAACTTAACGTCAGTTTTCTGTGGGTCGGGTGGTACTACCCCGGACGAGCCGACCCATTTATGCCGAAATCAATAATAGCTTCAGTGTGGCTCTACCATAATCAAATACATTTCAACCATTTTTTAAAATGTCTGTCTATCTGTCTGTCGGTTTTATTTGAACACGCATCACTACTACAACGACTACAAGTACTGTATTCACGATAAAACCTCACCAAGAAAATCATAAAGTATATATATCCTCGGGTAACATTTAGTCTTGGTTTCATTAAAATCGGTTCACTCTATTAAAATTTATTGTAATTTTAATGACGACGCGACTTAAGTACGAGAGAAAAGTAGATAAGTAAGTGGACTTATATATTGAGATGATTTTATATTATATATATAAATACTAAATTAATATCACAAGAAAACTATAACTATTTTATTATTCCGAAAAACATTTTAAACGAATTTATGAGGCACAACTTCATATTTCCATTACTCGGATTAAACGTCAAAGACTACAAAATATAATGTAGATAAATTTGCCTGTCTATACAGCCCCGAGGTCTATTGCACCTGGCGGATAGAGTAATAGCGCCTCGCGACGCCCCGTCGCTTGATTAATGGATTGACCGAACGAAGTGCGAGATCTATCGATTTAAAACTTTATAATCAAGTCAGAATTTTCTTTGAAGTGAGTATTATTAAACAACTAGATATATCATAAGTGATACGATGGAAAAAAATTAATTAATTACTTCATCAAACAGCAATAACTTTATTTTAAATTATGCTTCAGATATTTCTACATGTATCCTTCCTGTAAGAAAGATACAGTGTAATGTATACTTGCATTTCTTGCATTAATTAATATATTTCTGGGCAGAAAAATGTATTTTACGATTGCTTAAAAGTGTTACTTTTATAGGTTATCAATTCTTGATCGATTTCATGATCATTCAATTAAATGTATCTCCGTAATTTTTTTTCAAAAACTGCATTTTGTTAAAGAACCGCTTGGTCTAAATACTATAAACTGTAACAAACTGGTCGTCCCATATTTCAAACTTAGTAAAACCAGTAATAGTTTTTAGGTAACAGTGTTACAATAAAGTCCAAAAGCATATTACCGATTTGTCGGACTGCATCTACTAATCACGATTGTAACGTATAATGCGTTTAAGATATATATGTTAAAAAGATGAACCACATCCTGTTTCTTGCCGGTTCTTCTCGATAACTTTCCGAACCGGTGGTAGTAAGTGTGAATGAAAATGCGAAATGTTTTTTGTTAGTTTTTTTTATTACCTTAGAGGTTTATCGTTTGGGCATGTAGGTACCGTTGAAACTTTTGTATATATTGTAAATAGAATGGCGTTCAAACAAATGAATGATTGCGTCTCTATAAATACCTTGTATGGTCATATAAATAAACAGTCTATTTCACGCACTCCGAGTATTATTATGACGCTGTCCGTGTGAGTCTAGAATCTTATAGTAGTGAGCCCGAAGCTCCTACAGGCAAAATCTCGCCTGATGTTAAATGACAATGTGGGCCAAGATACGCTAAACCTACAGGGGACTGTCCCCTGGTTCCTGGACTGGTTCCAGTGCAGCTGCCGGAATATGTCAAAAGGTGCTTGACGACAGATATTCAGCTTGAAGGTGGTAGCTGGTCAGGCGGACTTAGAAAAAGCCTACCAACATGCTATGGTTTCAGCACCACGTTTTCCTTCACGGGAAGCTCCGAGTCAGTTGTAAGTATTCACACCTACGTACATCCACGGTCCGAATACGCTATCAACTAAGCCATTATCACTACGCATCCACGCTTTAACTATCAACCCCCTCATCAATTTTAAATATACCTTATAGAACTTATAAAAAGACGTAGGGTACCGTCCGTCTGGAAAAAATACTGCTTACGCGGGATAGACCAAATCTAGATGCCAGGCTGCCAATGATATTGTAACTAAAAAGTTGTAGATACGTCATAAGTGCTTCGACAACGCCGCGTTAAAACTTGGCTAACTAGCTTATTTTTGACGTCTATATGTAAACAACATATAACGATCACTTTTTCAACACCGATATTGAGACTATGCCATTCTACATCCACATGTTATCGAAGAAAGCGCCACGTTACAATATTAATTTACATATGTGTGCGTTATCGTGCCAATTTTGAAGGTGGTAGAGCCACGCTGAAGTGGGTCGGCTCGCCCGGGGTAGTACCACCCTCTCGCAGAAAACCGTCGTGAAGTAACAGTGCTTGCATTGTTGCGTTTCGTTCGGTCATTGAGAGCGCCGGATAACACACCTCCCATCTCCTTCACCTCTTCCACCTTTCCCAAACACAGGCTGGCAACGCACTTGTGACTTTTCTGATGTTGCAAGTGTCTATGGACGGTGATGATCACTTACCGTCAGGTGTCCCACCTGTTCGTTTACCTCCTATAATATAAAAAAAAATATTTTGTCAAAATATCATGTAGGTAACGTATCTACAGCGCTTTAGTTATAATATAATATTGCAGACTGCATGGATGTAATAGGACTTTTTTAAGTCCGCCCTGATAGCTACCACCCTCAAGTTGACAATCTGTCGCCAAGCATTTGTTGGTGTACTCCGACAGCTGCACTTGAGACTGTGGCCAAATGCTCAAACCTATAACTTAGAAAAATTATGTTTATTTTGCCAAAATAAAAAAGGGACGTAAAAAATACTGACTATGGTAAAGAGAAAGCTGTAAAACAGAATTTTATATAAAAGTGAGTTTAGTTTGAGTTTTTACGTACGTACATAGCATTTTTTCTCAACAAACATCCCTTAGATTCCGTTTTGGCATGCAAACTCGTACTCAACCGTTGGCTCCGATCCAACTGTGCCTCCTAGGTACGTATTTATTTTCTAAGTTAGAACATTACAGCGACTTATATAATTATCTACACTTGATACTTACTTAAGTAGTTAATTGAATACTTTTCTAGTTTCTTTTATTCTACGCGCAATATATACATCTGCCAGTTTATTTTTATTCCCACAATAATAATAATAATTAAACTATTACATGTTCTTGTGCATATGTTCTATGAAATTGGGTAACATTCAGGGAACATGTTTTTATCCATTGTTTTTTCCACCCTTTGGCAACACGCGATGTAGATTCATAATTGCTAGTGTCAATTTTTCTATTCTTATGACAATAATATTCTTTGTCTCCCATAATATTTAATCAATAATTGATCGATATTATTCTTCTTTTCTGAATTATTTTGTTAAACTCATATTCCATGATATATTTTTAAATTCTCTTCTACTTTAAAAAATAAACAATCTATATTATTTAACATGTTTTTTTTTTGTAAATCCTGGTATTTAGGATCAAATAAGGTTTTGGCGTTAAAGGTAAATGAAAATAATCATCATACTGAGAATAAATCAACTTGGTTATTAATAAAATTTAAACAAATACACAGCAGTTAAAATCAATCAGCTTTGCCCTTAAATCTATGATAATAATATAACTGATTGAATTAACGATTATTCGCATCAATAATGCCGTGGGAAAGCTGCTATATGAACTCTGATAAAATAGCATTTTTTTTAAGAATTTGTGAGTTTCAAAATATTCTGTGACAATAACACGAGCAAATGCGCAGGCGAAATCCAGTATCATATTCGATTTTCATAATTTTATATTGTCAAAAATAATATAAAGGGCCAGTATAAGGTTAATATAATTGTCCCAAGGATGAGTAAAAAAAAACGGAGAGTCAAAAATGTTTATTAATCGCATAATTATCTTATTATACAGTTTGACTTCGTTTGTCCAGTATACATTGAACCCTCTTTGAGATAAAAGAAATCCCCGTTAAGTTGTTTGAGACGTTAATTAAAAGATAATGAAAAATGTATACTTCTTTAAGTATGTAAATTAGTTTGCGAATTTGACTATCAGAGGTCTCGTGGCATGAAATCGTGGCGTCTGTGAGTATATTCTATTATATTTCACCTCTATTGAATAAGTTCCGACGAGTGGTTATAGCTTGAAAGCAAACTGAATTTTATAGTAAGAAACAAAGATTTACATGTCGAAAAACCAAATATTTATTTTGCGAAAAGTTTAAGACTGCATTGAAGTATAATTTACTAATGCAATGGCTTCCAAACTTTGCAGTTCATAACACACGTACAACTTTAATAATTTCTTACGTTACCATACTCATACAATTACTCTTAAGTATAGAAATATAAATAGAATTTCGATAAATACAAGTTTGCTATTTAACACGTATATAAATTATGCTATTTAACACGTAAACTTACATCGCATTAGTTGTTCTCATAGATTTCTTTGAATAATACGATATATTTGACAAATACGATGATATAAAGCCTAAATAAAAGTGTAGAAAGTTCTCTATCTGCCTGTAAACGTCTCGTGGAATATAAATCTGAGTTTGTTTGCTTGAACGCGGTTTTTTCAGGAACTACTCTACCGATTTGAAAAATTGTCTAAGTGTTATATAGTTCATTTATTGAGGAAGACATATACCATAGGTTTAGGTAAGGCTATATATCATCACGCAAAGACTAATAGGAGCGGAGCACCATTGAAGAATGTTTCAAAATCGGGGTTAACGAACGTGTTAATTAAAAATACTTTCACTTTCTGCGTAGACGAAGTCGCGGGCTTAGCCCAAAGTATAGTAATCATTCCACACGGACGAAGTCGCGGGCTGAAGCTAATTTATTTATAAGTATAAAATCGGAGGCATACAATAACTTAGTGACGTTATAATAAATAACAATAAAGAACCGCGCCGAGCTTCATTAACCCCGTACTCATATTTTTCTATTATTTTAGATTTATTTATGAAATAACGTTCATCGGTATACTGTAAATACCAGTCTTATAAAACGGGAACGCCTCCCGCTAAAATAAGAAATATTTCCAACGATTTTATACCCACGTTCATATAAAGTTATTTCTATAATGGACGCAACATTTTGTTTTCTGATCATTTTTACTTCGGTTTTTGAAGTGAAAACTTCTTTAAGCGTGTCGAGCAGTATTTTTAACAGGAGCTAAATTTATATTTCGCATGATGACCGGCTATGTAAACATGACCGGCCGGATTGCCTGTGTACATGTTATATTGATATTTTGCAGCTCATCATACGTTTGATTGATTAATAGACTTCATAAAACGATACGTAATAAGGAATAAACAAATTCTGAAATTTAAATATTGTCATTCACACTATAATTAACTAGCGGGCCCGGCTGACGTTGTCCCGCCCTGATTACCTCCCCGCAACCCCCCTTGTGGGTGGAATTTCGTAAAATCCGTTCTTAGCTGACCTCTACTCGGCGAAAGGAATATTCCTACCATATTTCAAGTCGCTACGCCTTATGGTTCCAGAGATATCGTGATGAGTCAATATATAGGTGGGTATTCACACTATAATTAATATTCAAATTCAAAAGATAACACATTTCTATCGGTAGTCCTTATGACTACCTCAAGTTTTTATACAAATTTGAAATGATTTTTTGACAACAAATTCGTAACGATACGGACGAAAATAATAAGACAATAAGGGTAGAAGAGTACTGGATCTCAACTGCAGCTTCCGGAACTCAACTACAGGAACTGATTCTCAACTCGAAACTGATAGCTATCTATCAGAAAAAACTTCATCATGATATTGTTTCATAACGATGTTGTGGTATGTTATGGTGGGTGGTAGAGCCATGCTAAAGCTATTACTGGTTTCAGCATTGAATAGGTCGGCTCACCCGGGGTAGTACCACCCTCTCACAGAAAACCGACGTGAAATAACAGTGCTGGCATTGTTGCATTTCGTGTCAGTGAGAGCGCTGGAAGATCACCTCCCCTCCCCTTTACCCTCCCTCCTCCCTCTCCCCTCAATCCTCCCCCTCCGCTCAAACCGCCCCTCTCACCCTTCCCCCCAAACATAGGCTGGCAACGCACTTGCAACTCCCCTGGTGTTGCTAGTGTTTATGGACGGCGGAGATCACTCAACATCAGGTGACCCGTCAGTTCGTTTGCCTCCTATGACATAAAAAAATGTTATCTTTCAGCAAAAGCGCCAGTTCATGGCAAAATTCGAACCAACGTCGATAGAAGCATGTTCAAAAATTCTAGCATTTAGCCACCACCGCTTCTGGCTTATGTTTTACTATATACGTTATTTATTTATTTTGCTAATCAATCTAGCTACATTATTACTGCAATTGTCGAGTAGATTGATATTACACATTTCTTGTGACAATTTTAAATTTGTAATAAAGTGGTGTTAGAATTTCCATAGAATTTTTGTGGCATCTCAGAATTCATGCTTCCGTGGTATTATTTCCCATCGACTTCACTTATGCACAATAACCGAACTATATTACGTAAAACACCAACAAAATGACAAAATATACAGTCAAATAACACAATATCTTTACATATAATAAGAATTTAAATCTAACGTGTCTGTACTTTTTAGAATTTTGTGAAAAAAATGGTTCCTGGTGTCTTGGAATAACTAATAAAGTATGTAGCGAAACTCGCGACAGCTCGGGATCGGTCGGTTGCGATCCGCGTCGCGCTTCGTGCGTGATCGGTCTTGCCCGGAGCGCTAGTCACTCCGCGTCTCAGTATATAGTATCTTATCTATGACTCCGCGCCTCTTACGCCGAAAGGTTGCGCCCACGCACTCCCACGGGCTCGCGAAAAGTGATACATCGTAGTCATAATAATATTTGTTACGTGTACATTTTCGGCATTGCAATAAATGTTGTTTTTATGTAAATGTGTGGTCATTCACGACCCTACAAGTACATTTAAATAATTTCTAGAAATATTTGTCTATCTATTTGTTTGAACACGCATCACTGCTAAAATACTGCGTTCACGATAAAACCTAGTAACATTTAGTCTTAATTTCATTAAAATCCGTTCACTCTATCAAAAGCTATTGTAATTTCAATGACGACGAGATTTAAGTACGAGAGAAAAGTAGTTAGTCATAAGTGGCAAACGTACAGGTGGGTCACCTGCTGTTAAGTGATCACCACCGTCCATGGACACTAACAACACCAGAGGAGTCGCAAGTGCGTTGCCACCGTTTGGGGGAAGGGATTAGGGGGAGGGAGAGGGAGAGGAGAAGAGGGGAGGGGAGATGGGCTTCCGGCGCTCTCACTGACCGAACGAAATGCAACAACGCAAGCACTGTTACTTCACGTTGGTTTACTGTGGGTCGGGCGGGACTACCCCGGGTCGAGCCGGCCCATTAATGCTGAAACCATTAATAGCTTCAGCGTAGCTCTACCACCGTTAATGTGTTTTCACATTAGGTTCCACGCTGACGGAATCGCGGACACAGCTAATTATGAATAAAATATAGAATCAACTACATGAGAATTCAAGATGCTGCGAAAAACATAACTATTTATTTAATTTGGTAGAGCCCCGTTGAAACTATTACTGGTTTCAGCTTGAATGGGTCGGCTCGCCCGGGGTAGTACCACCCTCTCATAGAAAACCGACGTGAAGTAACAGTGCTTGCATTGTTGCGTTTCGTTCGGTCAGTGAGGGCGCCGGAGGCCCAGCTCCCCTCCCTTCTCCTCCTCTTCCTCCCCTAATCCCTTCCCCCAAAGGGTGGCAACGCACTTGCGACTCCTCTGGTGTTGTTAGTGTCTATGGACGGTGGTGATCACTTAACAGCAGGTGACCCACCTGTTCGTTTGCCACTTATGGCATTAAAAAAAAAAAATGTTAAACACGTGCCGATTCAGTCCCATTGAATTATGCGGTCTTTTAACATCTTACGTATACAAATCGGTGGAATCCGCAAAAAGATAACTCTTTTCTTCCGCAGTAAGACTCTGACAGTTTCCGGTCATTAATTTTTATTTGTGACAAAAACTAACATTAGTCTTTGTTCCCAGAGGAAATAATAAAATCTCCGTGATCATTATTTGTAGGCATCATAATTTTATCTGGTCACACAATAGCTACATCGATGCGCGAAACGTTCCACTAATCTATTATTGGCGGTTGATCGGAACCAAGTATACGAAGACGTAGTATGATAACTCTGCTGAAATAATTCGAGTTATAAGTTTGGCATTCTTTATTGGTGAAATAATTTCTAAATAAAAACAACAGTTCACTGAAATAGCATATTTAAACGTATTTAATAAGACAAAAAAAAATTATGTATTTTACAATATATTTAACTTTATTATTTACTGGTGGGCCCGGGGGTACGTCATTCCGCCCTGATAATAAAAAATACCTTGATAGATAAATTATATACCTTAACCTTCCTCATGAAGCACTTTATCTAATGGTGAAAACCACGTGAACATCCGTTCGATAGTAATTTAGTATATTGCGAACAGACGTGTCACAGGACTTTGTTTTATAATACGATAGAGATTTTAGCCTTTAATATGACATTTTTATTACGACTCTGAAAAGACACGTTTCAACTACAAATGAAAATAGTGTAATGTAAGAGAAAGGAGTGAATCTTATTTATTGCGTTTATTATTTTGATTAATATGAACATGAAAATAACTATTTTATAGTCAATTTTTATTACCCAGACAGAAAAGATCGTAAACCGAGTGGAATTAGTAATCTTTTAGGATAAGCTATTCAGAGATAACTAACAACTGCAGTTAGTATTGCAAAGCAATGGAAATATAATAATGGGCTTGTGAACAGTTGGCACCATTGTAAATAACATGCTTCTAAACTTACTAACTATAATAATACTTGAAACATTGTAGATTAATTGCAGAATTAAACTCGAGATTTAATAATATAAAAGTTAATTTCGTCATTTGAGTCCGCGGTTAAGCGTGCAAGTGATGGTAACACAAAGACGTGTTTAAAATTTGATAAATGTAGCACATAAATACCACGCTTTAAACACGTTCAAAATATTCAAGTGTCACGTGCAGCGAGTTCCTTTAACAAAATATCGTAACGTGTTAACAATTTTCGCTTCGAATAATTTCGGGTATATGAGTGTGTCACGAACCCTTCTAAATTTTTCAAATAAATACGGAAAGCAATTTTGTCACTGGGGAATGGAAATTAAGCAAAATTGCCTATATAGCGAATATTACAAAACGAATTTAAAATTAAGGTCTTTCTAAAATTGTAATAAGTATGTAAATATCGACACACATGTCGTTTAAAAATTCTGAAAACCTTTCATTACACTACTTCATGATGTGCTGTAATATTTGAGTGAGTATTATTCGTTTCAAAGTTGTGTTACTGTTTCTTTACTATATACAGAATTAGCTTTATACTACAACAGTGGAAGGAATTCGAGCAAGTCATGTTTCCAGTAATGGACTCAGCTCATTCATCACTCAGACAGATCGAGAGAGTCTGCGATTCAATTGGAATTTCCGATGCTGAGAAATGTTGGTTTCGGATTTCATACAATTTATTTAATTTTTTTACGTCAAGGTAATGTTTCTTACACAATACAGGTTTTTCCGATGATTTATTGTACTGTTTGATTGTTTAAGTGCCTAAAACTATTTTGGTAGCTCGAACATCCTATCGATTAATTCTGTCCCAGTTTTTTATCGTGAGAACACGATAGCAACTACTAATGGAGCCCAGAACTAACCTGAAACATGAATTATGTTCTAATTTAGTTAATTGTTGATAGGGAACTACTTTTAAATGCTGAAATTGAAATCAAAAATACTATATTCTTTTACGCCCTAAGAAGACACTTATACATGTCAAAATTACCACTGGTTCAGGAAACAACCCAATCATCGAGAAGAACCGGCAAGACACTCGATCTTGTTGATCGTTTTATTGTCTACATTTTTATTTACATCATAATTAGTTTTAATCATAATTATGTTTAGCAGATATACAAAAACGATTTACAAATGTATTTACATACATCACTATCGTAGACATAATGACCCTCCTATACCTTTTTGTCATCAAAACTCGCCTGAGATGGATAAGGTGGAACGACTCATTGAAGTATGTGATACTTAGCCACATCCTTGAGACTAGAACGTAATACCATGAGTCTAGTTATCAATACCAAAAATATTACCATAGACCTCTTCCCGAAGGAAGTTATAAGCATAATCACCACGACAGTCCACAACGTAGTGGCGATTTCAAACTTTGAGAAATATCCATTTACACATACAGTAGTACTACAAGAACATTTCTTAGGTTCAGGTTTCCTCACGATGTTTGCCTTCACCGTCACCTGATAGTGTTACCAATTTAAATTAGTAAATGTACTCGAGTTCTAGAAACAATTGTTGGTACCTTCCAGTGTTCTAACGTGCGGACATCGGATTGACATTCCACCGGTCAAACCACGACCACTATTACTTACAATAAGTAATCTTTGTTATCGATTTATTGGCTAACAGGTTAATACAATTTCACCTGATATTAAATAGGTCTTAAAACACGGTACGCTTATAAAGGAAAATGATAATCGACGCGCTGGAACAAGCTGTTAAATCCTTAACGAGCGCAACAAAGCACCCTACAATGATGATGCGCTTTCCTTACGATGTTTCTCATTACAGAGAGGTCAAGTACTATATACAATTCATTCAAACCACTCGACCACCACGGCTTGATTAGTTGTACAGCGACTACATCCGCGTTGAACCATATTTACAAAACAGTGATGTAATAAAGTCATCTGAATGTATTAAGTCTAATTACTTATATACGTTTCTCTCCGTCTCCGTATTTAAGTCACGTCGTCATTAAAATTACAATAACTTTTGCTAGACAGAACCGATTTTCATGAAACAAAGACTAAATGTTACTCGAAGACATGCTTTATTATTTTCGATAAAGGTTTTATTACGCAGTACTTTCGTAGTGATGCGTGTTCATACAGACAGACAGATGGACATTCCTTAAAATGATTGAAATGTATTTTATTACTTATTATTAGACACCTGCAACAATTCTTTTTACAAAAACCTATAAAGTACAGACACGTTAAATTTACATTCTAATTATATGTATAGATGAATGATGGAATTGTTGAATAATGTAGTGGACACATACCTCCGGAGGCGGTGACGAGGCCATGGGCGCGCAACAGCGCCAGCAACAGTAGCGGCAGCAGAGGGCGGCGCCGCATACCGCGCGACACCGCTGCGCACGCGCTGCGCCGCCGCTCGCCCCCACCGCACTCCTCACCTGCACAAAACGACATTACTCCATTTATATTGCTCTACAACTACCAATAATTACAATTAACGCTAACAAAAAGATTCCTTAAAACTTAAGCATATTTACGATAAAAACATAATATACTAGCTGATCCGGCGACGCGTTGTTATGGCTCAGTTATTATACGTTGAATTAAAACTATGATAAACTATTTTCAAAATTAAAACGTGGTGCCATCTATGATATATCCATAAAAGTCGGTCGTGCGGTTTTCTGTCAACAAACTAATTTAAAGCGCCATCTGTGCGAGACTAATGAAACTTACAATTAATAACAATAATCAACATTGACATACATTTAATTTGTAATTAAAATATATTGAGGCCATTAATCGAAATATAAATTATCCTATCTTTCAAGTTGGATTTTAAATACACTTGTATCAGACAACCAACCTTCTAGTAGATTATTATTGCCATTGTCGAGTAGATAATGATATAACATGTTTCTTGCGATCATTTCAATGAACTATCAAGATGGTGGCCCTTTTGTTACAACTTTTCGGGGAGAACACAAGATTATTAATAAAATCTAAAATCCATTAAATGACATTCAAAGATACTGCTAAAAACTCCTAATGTAGATGATTTACACCTACGAGTATTTAAAAGGCCGGCAACGCACTTGCGACTCCCTGGTATTGCTATACTATCTATGGGCGGCGGTCATCACTCATGTTCATTTGCCCCTTATTATATAAAAAAAAGGATTGTGTTGATGCCATTAATATACCAAAACGCAAGATGCACACTTAACGTCTCACAGCCGGCACACAAAAATGAGTGCATTATGCAGTCTCACGTCACTTGCGTCCTTGTAAAAACAACTTTAACTAATTCTGATAAAATTGCATTTGCAAAATCATAAGTTTATCGCATAACTATAGTCTCGCGTCGCTTCCGTCCTTGTAAAAACATCTTTAACTAATTCAGATAAAATTGCATTTGCAAAATCATAATTTTATCTCATAACTACAGTCTCGCGCGCGAGACGACTGTGTCTTGGGTTTTTATATGTCAATGGTTGATTTTTTTTTTCTTTTTCGAACTGACTACGCTATTGACCAAGCAAGGTTTTAACAGCTTCACCGGACTACTGTCAATGGTTGATGCTTATTATATATGCGCTCGGTTATTTCGTACTAAGGTGTGTTTATGATGTGATATATTCCGAAATATTGTAAAATCAATGTATACAATATATTATTGTGTTTATAATATGAACGTGATGTTATCGTTCTAGAGTTTATACGTCAAGAATTAAGTAGGTGTATCATAGAAGTAAGGTCACTCGTGTTATCTCCTTGTTAAATTTAACATTTTTATCACAGTTATTACATCTGTGAGAAATGGAAATGCGTTGTAATAAACAAAAATTATACAAGGGTCGCTTACCCGAGCGAATTAGGATTATTGATATACAATTCTGTAAATTTCATGTATAATTAATATGAGTTTCTAATCTAATTGTCAAATATTCGGTGTAATAATAATACGATAACCTTAAAATGTCACAGAGCAATCGTAAAATAGATAATATTGTGTTACAAGTACCTACTACATAGATAATACAATGTCTTCTTAAATATATAAAAATCCAGCGTCACGATGTTTGTCCATGATCAACTACGACACTACTCAACCGATCTTCGTAAAGTTGACATTTATGTATCTACATATTATACATACACCAATGTAATTATACATACACCAATGTAACACATCATGAAGTTAGTCGATAATTTTTTAACTGATAGAGCCACGCTGAAGCTAATATTGGTTCCAGCATGAATGGGTCGGCTCGTCTGCGGTAGTACCACTCTCTCACAGAAAACCGACGTGAAGTAACATTGCTTGCATTGTTGCGTTTCGTTCGGTCAGTGAGAGCGCCAGAGGTCCACCTCCCTCCCTCTCTCCTCTCCCCCCTCACTCCTTATCCCCTAAACACAGGCTGGCAACGCACTTTCGACTCCCCTGGTGTTGTTAGATGGTGTTAGTTAGTTAGTTGTGGATGGTGGTGATCACTTAACATCAGAAGAACCACAAGTTCGTTTGCCAGTTATGACATAAAAAATAAAAATAGTTTCTTTCACATTTTATATAAACAATTTCTGTTAAATATAAATATTGTTTTATATAACTTGTGTATGTTTTATATTATATTTACTCAAACTTTTATTTAATGTCGTGTTTTAAAACGTGACTTGAATCGAAATTGTTAAAGTGTGCAAAACGTATTTTTTTATAATTACGTCAATAATGCGTGCATAATATTTTATGAAGGCATCGTGTAACGCTTGATATGATTTTATATACAATTTGTAAACCTCCCTACATAGTAATAAAGTGGAATATGCATTTATATCAAGAAAATCTGCGCGTCATGTATAAATTTTACGATTAAATTAAAATTGTTTACATTCAGTTCAAGTATCGTAGCGTTTATTAGCCTTTCTGGTAGATATACTACCGAAGCAAGTATTTATATGTTGTCATTAATCCAGAAGTAAATAAAGAATTTTTACTTGAACCTCCACAGTAAATAAGCAAAAATATGTCTTACTAGCGGACCCGATGGAAGTTGTCCAGCACAGATAATAAAAAATCCTTAACAAATTATATATTTAACCTTTTTCATGAATTGGTATATATACTGATGACAACCACATGGATATCCGTTCAGTTTTTGAGTTCATCGCGAACAGGCAGATAGACGTGGCAGTGGCCTTTCTTTTATAATATGTAGTAATATGATACAGACTAAAATAAACTGTATAAAAGCACGTAATTATTATTTGGAATGTCAATAGATGAGAAAGAGGGACTTATGACAATAATTTCAATTTCAAATTGTAGTGTACTGATGCAAGAAGTATGTAATTATTTTTATTTTTTTAAATATATATTGATCTATGTTTAGAATTATTCAAAAATTGTTGACGATTCGATAACCAATAGGCTTGTCACATGTATTTTAATGGTTAGCAGTTTCTATAATTTGAATAAAGTTTGTTACATTCAAATATATTATTTTAAATGTTGTACCAAAGGCTGTACACACCACAAATTATAAAATTTAAATTATGTATACTACAGTTAATTTAAAAGTTTAAAACAGAACGCAGTTTAAAGTTTTGAGTTTCACTTCTGTCGGTAGTCTTTATCTTTGTGTCGACTTTTTTTATGGTTTCACGTCTACAGCGTGTGAACTGAACATAATTTCTTTTAAAGGAAGTAGTTTATGTTTGTATATTTTTTAGTAGCTAACCTTGTTACTATTGACATCATTCAAATAAAACTTAAAAAAAAATAGAAAATGTTTTACCCTTCATGAATTAACGGTTCCCAGGTGGCGTGGATCACCGGACTTCAGGAACGCAACACGTCAAAGGGATCAGGAACAAAGGCGAGGGCGTACCGACGCAAAATCAATTCGAAAGACTATACAATATCATTCGGTGCGCGAAATTCCCGAATTCCTTATCCTAGGTTGTTTGTAATTGAATTGTCTGTTTATAGGGCCCAAGTGTACTATAGCCTCGGACGTAGGAACCGAGGACGCAAGTCATTAGCGAATGCGTGGAAATAGGTGTATGTGCTTATATGTTTTGTAATTATAGTTATAACTCTATATTAATAAATAATTACAAAAAGTAACTTATAACAGGGTAGATGTAACTAATATTAATTAAGGAAGGCGCGAGCGGGCGACACTGGTGTCGCGTAGGCGTTGCGTGGCTAACTACTTGAGGAACTCCGGCGCATCGGTCGCAAAGCAGCCGGCGCCGCGCCGGTCCTCTTGTCGCGAGTGCACGATAACAACGCGCATACACGCCGATGCTCGCATTGAATATTGAATTATGATTTTTTATTACTAATAAAAATGATGAAACATATCGAATTATATTAGATAATTATATATTAGAGAATTGCCCACAGCAATCCTTATCACATAACAATGAAACCGCCATAAAGGCTATAATCTCAACAAATTCGAGTTTTTTTTCCCAAAACTCTCGGTTTTGTGGTCAGAGCCGTTAAATAAGTGAGTTCCTTTTTACTGTTTCTATTATTTTGCTTTGTAGTCGGTGCATTCGATTTCATTATTTTCTTTTTTTTTCCTATTTTTTTTATGTAATACTTTCTTGTAGATCCTTTTACATATATAATTTAATCCCCTATACCAGGTGAATGTTTAAAGGGTCACATCCTACAATCCTGTGGTAGATCATGGTCACATTTAACATATAAAATAATAATATCAAAACATATACTAATAAACAACAAAAAGAACCTTAGTTAAAGTTTGTCCTAAAACTTTTAAAAGTATGGGAACATTACTTTTAAACGTAAAATATCACATCTAGATTCAATGAACAACATTAAGGGGGGGTTTGCAAGGTTAATCATTACGTAACTGCCTATCGTCGGAACGCTGCACGTTCGAAAAAAAGGAGGCCGGGCGTGGGTCGAGGTGAGACACGCGCGCGGGATTCATTTGATTCATTGACCCGTGAGATTCATTGCTTTCCTTATAATTACACCAGTTCGTTTTTGCGTAAATCAGCTTATGTTAAGTGTATATCAGTTTTGTGTTTCTCCAGATAATTGGGTCAAATATTAAGCACCTATTTTTTAATTGATTTTGAACGAGAATCGACTAATGATTATCTTATCAAAATATTGCTGGCGACTAACCAGTCGCGCTGTATATATCTCAAATCATATTTTTAATTATATTTAATGAAATCGAGTTAGTAATAAAAATATTATAATAATTCTATCTTGTTTTGTGTTGGCTACTTATCGTGTAGCTTACACATAGTTTCAAATGTAGATTTAGTGATATTTTATAGAGAGCATAGATATAGATTTATTGACATTTAATATAGATTCAATTCATGCGAGTATAATAGAATAGAGATATAAATTGTATATAGAATTGTAGGTATGTTATGTGTGTATTGAGTTATTGAATATGGAATTATATTTGTGATCTTTATAGTAATATGGATTGAATTATGGATATGGAGAAGCATGTGTACAATTATTGAATATAGAATTATGTATGTATTGATTTATAGAATATGTGAATTATAGGTAGAATCATGTAGATTAATAGAGAAATAGGGACTTATGCGTGCATAGAATTACTGAATTATGGATTATATAGATTTGTGTGTTAGTATAGGGTGAGTTATAGATTACATTGGCATTAAATAGGGAATTACATGATAGATGAGATTAAAATGATGTCGTATGGAATATATAGCGTGTGTGAAAAGTTTTTGAAGCTATTATAATTGAGTACCGCATAGCACGACCTAGGTTTGAATAAGAATATATCTGAGCACTCAATGAAAAAATATAATAGGATGAAGCAACAGACTAGTGGTAAAATGGTTAAATCAGATCACATTTATCATCTTTAACTTCAAAATACGACATCCCAAGAGATTGTAGATAAACGCTAACCTATATAACAAAAAAGAATCTTCTGCTTTTTTTGTTTTGCCTCCGCAAAAGCACTTGCCAGTGTCAATGTTTTGTTTCAATAGATATTATACAACATATTTTACACAATAAGTGTCGTGTGAAAAAATCAATGTTCCATCAGGATGGTGGCTCTCTTGTTAGAACTTTCCAGAGATTTTTTGTGGCATCTCAGAATTCATGATCCGTGGTATTATTTTCCATTCACTTCACTTATGCACAACAACCGAACTCTATTACGTAAAACACCACCAATTTTACAAAATATAGAGTCAAATAACACAAGATTATGAATAAAATATAAAATCCACTACATGACAGACCAAAATCACGCCAAAAACTCAATAAAAAAAGAATCTATAAATACAAACTGCGTCGTGAAATAACCTATTTTAAAATCAGTTCAGCTTTACATTTCTTAATAAGATCTTTCAATGTCTCCCTATTAAATACAGATTATAAAGTTCCCAACAAAAAAGGAAACATTTGTAATCAAAATTTTTATTGATAATATTTAAAAATGCGTGTTTATTGTAACTTCGGTAATCGTTGGCCAACCCGCTGTCTTTTATCTTTTAGGTCAAAACGTATAGACCCTCCGGCGAAAATCACCTTTAGATAAAAAAGGAAAGATTCCCAAAAAGGAAACGCCGGCACCATTTTAAGGATTCGAAGACATTGTTGTGAAACAGTTTTGCGCACTTCAACGGACACCCTGCAAAATATTTCCATAACATTTTCGCTTTCTATCCGAAGTGAAACAAACAGAAAGATCAATTTTTATAAATGAATCCGATGCTTCAACTTCAAAGGGTTTTCGTGAACTTTGTCCGTTGACCTTTTTTCTTTATAAAACTCCTTTTGCCCTCTGCTATTATTCATAATTCATGTTATTGGAAAACAAATGATGGAAAGGTGAATTAAATTCGCACTTGCTTCGCAGAAAGAAACTCATGAATATTAATTGGAATTTTATGAGTTATAAAAACAAGTATTTGTTACAATATTACAAATATAATTGTATACAAACGTCTATTGAATTTAGGTGTAGCCAATTAACTCTATCTTAGAATAATACTAGGTTCTGCCCGCGACTTCACCCACGTGGAATAGTTACTGTGGGTTAACGCTTAACATACAGTAGAAGCTCTCAAAAGGAAAAAACCTGTTTTGAAACATTCTTCATTGGTGCTTCGCTCCTATTGGTCTTAGCTTGATGGTATACCTAGATAAACCTATAGCCTTTCTTGATAAATAAGCTACCTAACACTGAAAGATTTTTTCAAATCAGATCAGTAGTTCCTGAGATTAGCGCGTTCAAGCAAATTAATTAAAGATTACTACTCTCTCGTATATCATGCACTAGCTGTTACCCGCGGCTCCGCACGCGCTTTTAAAAAAAATATTAAATAAATGTAAAATTGTGAGTGGTTGTGTACATCACAGAAACGCTTTTTCAAAAACATTTGTAACTACGATACGAACGCCATCTACTATAACATGTAACGTTTACATTAGATATATGAATACTAATAGTTTATCGAATGGGATGGGATTTATCATCTGCAACATACCTGGAACTTCAACCTACTATATACCAAACTCAGTGCTCACTAACACTATATAAGAAAGTAATGAAAATTATAAGCTATACATTATCGAACAATATATCTTAAATCTTTTATTTTATAGATAGATATAATATGCCCGTATTGTCGATATACTTAAGTTATTCTTATACGTTGCTATAATAACTGAGTTATGTAGAAGCAAACGTGGTAAATAAAACAGTATGGCCGCCAAATTGACCAAAAAGATGATACAATTGATATTACATACAAATATATGACTTTCAATTATGTATATTTATTCTTGGAGTCAGTAAGGCACACGTCTCACGTCATCAATTTCACATGGACTAATACATAGGTAGCAGTCAATCACTACATAGTGTACCAATTCAAATAAAAAGAGAATCATTAAAATCGGTTCATAATTAACTAAAATATCGATTAACATGCATGAAAAAAATATATACAACCGAACATAGTAACCTCCTCCTTTTTCGAAGTCGGTTAAAAAAGTCCTCTGTCAGCTTATCTGTTCGCGATAAAGTCAAAAACTACCATTTTCATGCTGTTTTCACCAGTAGATAGAATGATAATTCATGGGGAAGGTTTAGGTATAATTTGTCAAGGTTTTCATTTTATTATCCGGGCGGGACAACGTCTTCCGAGCCCGCTAGTTATCTGCCCGTAAAAGCCCCGTGAAAGTCGGTCCAATCAATTAGGAGATAGTAGGATATTGCGGACGAAGTCTTGAATAACAAAATAAAATAGTCTAAGTTATTTTTTATAAGGTGAGTTATCTGCCGGTGAAAGTACCGTAAAAATCAGTTCAAACATTACGGATATTCCACCGTAGCCGAAAGCGAATAAAAAATCTAAATTACTTTTCATGAGGTCTGCTATCTACCAGTGAAAACCCGTGAAAATCGGTCCAGCCATTTTGGAAATAGCCATGCGAACGAAACCGCGGACAAATAAAACAGAATATGTCAACCGCTATAATTTCGGCTATCTGGCAGTGAAAAGTAAAATTCCCGTTAAAATAGGTCCAACCGTTTTGGAGATTACCCGCAACAAACAAACAAACAGAGAAAATATTCTAATATAAAAATATAGACAAAGTATAAAAAAAGTTTTTTTTGATCATTTGTAGCCATATCCATTCGTCAAAAAGTTGTTATTTTAATTGTACATACAGAAACTTTATTTTTATAATACGTAATAGAGAACAAATAAAAAATTGGAAATAAAAGTACTATAAACTTTTTGAATAGGAAAACAAAATAAACTTTGAAAATTTTACTTTCTTCTTCTTACCACATAACTTCAGAATTGGCAGTATGGATTAATTCCTTCGCCTGTCCTATTGGACGAATTTTATTACTACTACTTACCACGTTACCATGGGAACGTATATAATAATAATGAAATCTCTCAAAAGCAAAAAAAGTGCCCGATTTTGAAACATTCTTCAATGGTGCTCTGCTTCTATTGGTCTTAGCGTGCTAATATATAGCCTAAAGCCTTCCTTGATAAATGAGCTATCTAAAACCGAAAGATTTTCTCAAATCGGACTGGTAGTTCCTGAGATCAACCAACAAACAGACAGACAAACTCTTCAGCTTTATATATTAGTATAGATTAAACAAAAACAAAAACTGCTGTTACATAATATAGGTATATATAAATATAAGTTTCAGTGTTTCACTATAACCTCACCTGACTTTAAATACCAATGAGGCCTGATTTTAAAACGCTAGAACTATAGGACAGAGGTGTAACTCGCTAAACACATCTTTAAATGTTTGCCGAAGATGTTTAACTTCATGATGATGGCAAACCAGTCCTCATTGGAAAAAGCCATGCTACTACCTACTGTTACCATCGCTACACTAACATCTTTTAAATTAATCCCATGTATTTATATTTTTACTACCTGACCTTTGCCCACTTCGTTGGGCGGTAAACATTTATAAAAAAACTACTTTTTGTGACAAATATAAAATTGGACATATACTGTCGTACTTTTTTGTAGGAATTATCAAGCTCTATAACTTTTCTCTAGAACTCAATCATATATCTGTCGTTAAGGCAGCGTCCGTAAGAAACGTTTTCGTTCGACCGATTTTTTCTTGACTTACTTCGCAAATCCGACAACCACAAAAAAGACTTTTCATTTTTCGGGTTAATATATAGCCTATGACACTCACAAATAATGTGGCTGTCTATTGGTAAAATAATTTTCATAATCGGTTTAGCAGATCCAGAGATTACCCCCTACAACGTCAAAAACTCACAACGTCACAAACTCCCAAACTTTAACTCTTTATAATATTACTATAGATATATCTCAATAGCGTGATATAGAAAAGAGAATTAGAAATGTAATATACGATTTGTAATTCCATGTTTCAGGCTTACTAAGACCAATAACAGTTTTTTAGGTAATAGCGTCAGGTAATAGCAACAGTTATAACAAAGTTCCAAAAGCACATAATCGATTTGCCGGATAGTAAGTTCAAGTACTATGTCAAGCCGGTTTTGATGTCTAAAGGCTATAAAGGTGGATCAATATGTGAATGATGGTGACGTCTAGAAATGACGCCCCTCTCTGTGCATCCACCGAAAACGAATGTAACTATGCTTGTAACAATATGTAACATGAAAATAAACCAGATGGAGTTTCTTACTAGTTCTACTTGTTGACTGGGATGTTTTCTGAACCAGTGATAGCTTTGACGTTTATAGGCACTTTCTCAGGACCTTAACTAAATAAAGTATTTTTGATTTCGATATTTGAATTACATGATATAGTTGTATGATGCACTGTATCACTGAGCGTATTTTTCAAGCATGTATTATGGATGTACTACGACATAATTATACTACTCGTTATTGGCCCACTCATCGTTTGTTGCATTCATCTTCATATCAACTTGACAAATTTTAGCTTTACCGTGCCGTGAAGATTTGGAATTGTTTCCCAGTTACCGTGGTATCTCTTTTCTCTGAAACTAGGTTTTTGAAAACGCTTCAAGATGTCACGAAGATTTTAGTAATACAGCGTGTCTCTGTCCATCATTTTTTTTTTTCGAACTGACTAAGCTATTGTTCTAGCAAGGCCTTAACAGCTTCACCGGACTACAGCCCTGTCAATGATATATGTCACAGGTGGTAGCTATTATTTTTGAATCGTTAGTTTAATGTTTTGCAGTATTTACTATTATATAATTTAATTATTTTTTATTATTATTAATAGTGTAAGTTAAGTTAAGTTTCTATGTGCGTTTTAGGTCTTCAGTTTAGTTTAATTTTTTTTTATTATTGTTATTGTATTATCGTTCTTGATTGTTGACTGTTGCTATATCCACAATAAATAAATAAATAAATCGTGCTGTATATATCATCAGATGATACACAATGAATCTCTTAGTTGGCACAAACAAAAAACTATCAGCGACACATACGTAGAGAGAATCTCTCCAAACAGTATTTCTAAAATCACTTAACATGACGTTTGCCAAGTTTTGGCAATTCGTAGAGTGTTTGTCACCGGTAACATGTTATCTCTTAGTTTGCACTTTTCACTAAAACTTGGACTCGCTAAACGCTGCCAACCGTTACATGGTACTATTTGATAGTACCATTTAATATACTGATAGGATGTTTCTTCCATCGTTTGCTTTTAGAAGCCAAATTACTTAGACCCGAGTTCAACAAAGCCAAATTCTAGTTTCCTTGGTGTTATCAAAGTGAATATTAAGCTATATAAATTAGGAATATAAATATTTAATTTAAAAAAGTGAAGACACTTATAAGGACTACCGATAGAAGTGAAAACTGAAAATAATTAGATAAATGTGTTCTCTTTTGAATTCTCATATTAATTACAGTGTGAATGACAATATTTAAATTTCAGAATTTGTTTATTGAAATTATTAACATTAGTGGGGTTTTCATATATTGGCACTCGGAGCAATAATTATATACATTTTTATAGAGTCTATTAATCAATCAAACGTATGATGAGCGGCAAGGTATCAATATTCCATATACACAGGCCTCTACACTACGTGGCGTTAGTCTGGTGCAAGCGCGAAAGCGAAATACGCCAGTAATGCTGACGTAGCATATCACGACGTGAAATTACAAATTTATCTCCTGCTATGAAAATAACAATATACATAATAAATAACATAAACACTTCAAAAACTAAAAACAAAAGAGTCTGTATCACAACCATATATTTAAGACTTATACAAATCTGTTAATTTAGTCATTGGTAATTTGTGACGTCAGTATTTACGGCAGTAAATGTTATTTGTATACCTCAGACATCCAACGTAAAGACAAACAAGTCAGGTGCAACTTAGTAACACTAACGTCATTGTTAATGTAATTGCCACAAATGTAAAGTGACTGGAGTTTAATTAATTAAAGTGGTTTCTACGTCGCTTCTTAGGTGACGGAATGAGGGTTTTATTTTACGTGCAACTTTTACTGCTACTCCTGTTTCTGTGTTAATTCTTAATTGTTGCGCTTCTTTGTTATTTGAATTTTATTCATTTTGTAAAATATTTCATAATTCATGCAACGCTCTTTGAACGTCTCTCAGAACTTACACACATGTATATACAATTCATAGTGTTATGATAGTTCTAACAAACGTATTATTAGCATAGACAATTAAAATGAAAGTGATCAATTATTTGGGATAAGTTATGAAATCATTTGTGAAAAGTGTATTCAATTGTAAAAGAAAATCAAAACGCATATAATGGATTACTTTTAAAGATTAATAAGTTTAAATATTCGAAATACCATGACGACATCATTTCTATCGCAGGAGTAAAATAATAACAGAAATAAATATTGGCTTCCAAGTAAGTGATTAAATTATGTAATAATATTAATAAAACCTTAGCAAAGCAAAGACATTACTAATTAAAATTAAAATTTCCTATCCTTACAAAATTGCCAATAAATTACTAGCAAGAAAATCTTTGGCAAAAGATTTAGGTATCTTATTTGACGATAAATTATCATTTAGAGACCACTACCATGACATCACTAGTAGAGCTTTTAGGATTCTAGGTTTTATAACTAGATCTTCCTTATCTTTTAAAAACCCTAATAGTCTTATCTTCTTATTTAATAGTTTAGTTCGTAGTATCATCGAGTATGCATCTGTGGTTTGGTCACCCTGTTACATAATACATTCTAAATCTATTGAAGCAGTTCAAAGAAAATTTTCAAAAATTCTATTTTACAGACATGGTCATGGTTGTAGTGTCTCTTCATACTATAACAGATTAAATAAATATAATATTATACCATTACATGCTCGTAGAAATCAACATGATTTAGTATTTCTTCACAAATTACTGCACAATTATATCTCATCTCCCTCCTTGCTAGAGTCTCTAAATTTTAACACCAATTTTGATTTTCGTTTTCCTAAAACATTCATCCTTAAAACTTATAAGAATAATACATCTTACTATAACCAAAATGTACGTATGACTCGTTTATATAATGAGATCTCATCCAAGCACATTTCATTAGACATATTTGACCATCGGGCATTCAAATTCAAAAAGACAATTAAACACATTTTATATCCATGACCATTTCAACTGCAGCTAGTAAGTATATCATATTTCAATATTTTCAATTATGTTTGCTATCTTGTCTTTTTCCAATATGTTAATTTTAGTTTTCATAAATTAGTTCATTTTCAATTTTGTTCGTTTATTCTTATTCTATTTTTTTTCTTTTTTCTCTAAGTCTAATGTTTTGCAGTATTTACTATTATATAATTTAATTATTTTTTATTATTATTAATAGTGTAAGTTAAATTAAGTTTCCATGTGATAAAGCGTTTTAGGTCTTCAGTTTAGTTTACAAATTTTTTATTATTGTTATTGTATTATCGTTCTTGACTGTTGACTGTTGCTATATCCACAATAAATAAATAAATATATTACTCCCGCTGTACACGGAATACAAAACTCTACATAATAGTAAAGTTAACTGGTAATAACAGATTTCGAAGTGATAAATTCAGTCAGTGTATCAACCGTATTATAAATTAAACTATACACAGTTCTTTACATACTTACTCAAGTGATGTAGCTATTATGTATGTATCTATTAACTGTGACACTTATCTTTTGAAACCTGGCTCGCGATACCCAGTTTCGATTTAAATGTACGGTTTCAAGGCGCACAGTGTAACTGATCGGAAAAATTTAGAGTGTTATACCAAGGTTCATTTCTTAAAGGCATTTCGCATCGAATCTTTTAAAGCCTTCTTAACAGAGTTGCCCCAGTTTGATCTCTGTGGCTGCAAGCACTTGCTAACCATCTAGAGATATGTTATATACGATGGGAAACGGCGCTTCATCACATCTCGGTAGTGAAAACATTCACTGATAGGCTTGCGCTTTCCATGCTTCAGCTAGCAATCTGGAGTCACTCATGCATATAATGTGACCACTCCATTCCCGTTGGCATGTATAAAATGTTGATTCTATGTCACTGAGCCCAGTTCCTTTCAAACGAAGATCGTCATTACTTCAATAACCTTAAGTATTCAACGACATCATTTTATACAAACGTCATATTTCCGTGGTATAAATTAGTAAAGGAATACTGCAGACTTACTAGTACGAAAGATTCTTGCTTATTTTTAATACATAATCTGAATAAGCCATCTTGAAGGAGATATTTAACAATCTATAATATTGTTTTATTCCTGTGATATTTGCAATCAGAGGGCTGGTTGTTAACAAGTAATGTTATTTGTAGCATTTTGTGTAGCGTGTAATATGTAGCATAACACAATGAATTTTCTTGGTGGTAGAGCCACGCTGAAGCTATTACTGGTTTCAGCATGAATGGGTAGTACCACACTCTCATAGAAAATTGACATGAAGTAACAGTTCTTACATTGCTGTGTTTCGTTTAGTCAGTGAGAGCGCCGGAGGCCCACTTCCCTTCCCCCTTTTCCGCCCGCCCTCCCCCTCCCTCCAAACGTAGGTTGCACTTGCGACTCTCCTGATGTTACAAATGTTTATGGACGGTGGTGATCACTTAACATCAGGTGACCTGCCTGTTTGCTTGCATCCTATGATATAAAAAAAAACAAGTATAGATTACGCATTTTATAGGCTTGTTTGATATTAGAGAGTAGCGTGTAATATTTATGTTAGAACAAATACTTTTGGACAGTAGAATGGGCATTTACACCGACATATATTTAAGATAATTCTATCCTGAAACTCCAAAAGAACTGTAATTTATAAATCTACAAATATAATTAACGTGGACATTGAATCGATGCCAGAAATAGACTCAATGAATTCAGTAGAAAAAAAGAATAAAAGGTAAGCGTAACAGTTCATTTATCCTGATAAAAAGTTAACAATTCTAAATTACTCCCGAAATTTAACAGATAAAAGATCCCGTCCCGATAGCTTGTCGTATAATTAGAGAAGTTTTCGGGTGCGATTTTTGTTCCACAAGTTTCCTCTCGCCTTGGAACGTACTGCGGAAATTTCTAGACGTTTTCTCTTTTTTCTAAATGGTGCTTGCTTCTGATAAGATTTGTAAGTGTATGCATACCTTATGTAGATTAAACAACTTTATATTTGAAACTTGCTGCTTTCTGCCATCTACGTTGGACAAAAAAAAAGTCGAAGCAGTCATAAAGACTGCCGACAGAAGTGAAAACACAAAACAATACACAATCTAAAACACAAAGCAATATGAAATAAATTTCATAATTTGTACATTGAAACTATCACAATATTACTCTGATTTACATATTATTGATACTCCAAACAATAATTATATACAGTTTTTTTAATTAATCAAACATATAATTGGCTGCAGAATCTCAATACAAAATACAAATATTTGATGTACATAGGGTGCTATACTATGCGACGCTAGTCTGACGCAAGCCGCGCAGTCGCAGTACAGTCGGTCATACTTACTACCATGTCATGACGCGAAGTTATAAATTTATCTCCTACAAAAAAAGACCATTCAACGTGCCTAAACGTGCCTGCTGTGGGGGATGGCTGCTGAGGTAGATACCATATTTTTATTACAAGAACGGACAGTTCGAGTAATATATAATATGGGAGCTCGCCTATCATTTAAAACGAAGTTCTGAGAATTCGGTATCTGAACTCTACCCTCCCAATACAATCCTGATAATTTAATGTATGTCGTAAAAACCTTGAAAAACTGTTGAGATGACTGGGTTGTTTTCCGAACCTAGGTCCTTTTGACTCCAAAGGAACTCTAATTTCATTATATAGGTATTTATAGAAGAGGATAGACTCAATTTTGTATATATTCATACCATAATTCTTTTTCTCCAACAATTTTGATTATTCTCTGTACTGTCACTTTGTTTTTAGCAGTAGTTAGTCCCGATAGGTACCGCAATAGAATTCACTAAACATTTAAATCTACATTGTTTTTTTAATTCCACGTCCAAATAATTTTCTTTTTCGATTCCTCGCTCGTATTAAAACATGTATCACTTACAGCCTTTCAATATTTTCAGTTCAATATTTTTTTTATATTCATCTCTCACTAGCCAATATAGTCTCACTAATCCGGCACTTTTGGGTATCGGATTATTAGAATGTGTGGATTATTGTATTGTACGAGATGTTGGAGGTTATACTGATACCGGTGCGCAAACACGGAAGAAATGGGGGAAGCGTGAGCTTTTTTTTTATTCTCCAAACTCTTGGTCTTCACCTTTTTTGCTTTCGTTTAATTTGTTGTATACGTCTAAAATCGTTGTATACGTCTAAAATCGTTGTATCTGTGAGAAACTATTGGGATTTTTTATTTATTATTATTCTTTTACTTAACTATTAACTACTTTTGGACGGTTTTTGGAGGTTATTGTCCTTATGCCGATTGCATTTTGAACCTTTATGGCCATCTTTAAGTTATAATCCACATTGTCCCGCGCCGCAACGTCCACGTCTATTTTACTTTCGTTACACATTTTCGTTCCATAAAATTTTGAACATTTCCCAAAAACAATCCATTTCAAAACTTCAGTAAACAAATACCCATTTATAAACAAAATTGATATATCAGTTACCAAATTATATATATTATTTGATCAAGTAAATAAACAAATATATATAGTAAAACAAAAATATGCAAATGACGAGTTTTTCCATCTGGCAACTGTTCGCATACACAACGCTAATTACAGGGCGAGCGCGACACAGATACGTACGCGGCCGCACAAAGGTGGCCCACTCATCTCGGGACAGGCGAGCCCATTAGCGAATTGAGTGCGGTCTCTGTCGTGCTCTGTCTGCAACTACTACGAACCGCTACAAACCGGATTACTACTGGATCATGCAACCGTAGTTCAGAAATCTAATGTATAATAAATAAAAATCCAGCGTCATGTTTGTCTACGATGTACTCCGGAACTACGCAACCGATCTTCATGAAAGTTAGCATTTGTGTATTACACTGTACCCGGGACTTCATCCGCGTAAAACTTGATGTACAAAACAGTGCGTCGTCATTAAAATTACAAGAACTTTTGATAAAGATAACCAATTTTAATGGAACCAAGGCTAAATGGTACTCGATATGTTTTATGATTTCCTTGAGTGAATGTGTGTTTTGTGTGAATGTATGAATTGAGTGTGTATTTTAAGTCAATGTGTGCATAATTTACAATAATATTGATACCTGTACTGGTTACAAGCCGTATCGCAGAATCACAATTTCTTATAATATGTATTATATCAATAGTAACTTAAACATATCTGATAAATAAAAACTTAATAGATGGTTAAATTGCAAATGTGTGAGAGAATACCGTGTGAGATAAGTGTGAGGTTTGTGATAATAATAAGTGGATTGTGATTTCAGTAAAAATATATGCTTTGAAGTACCGAAATTCAAATTATATTTTAAACTGGGTTTTACTATTTTTTCTGTATTTCTGTCATCCATATTTATCAAAAAACTAGCTGTGCTCGTTACACTTCACATACGTTTTTATACATAATTTTTGATTCTTATTTTTTTTAAATGTAATAGTTAGCAAACGAACAGGTGGGTCACCTGATGTTAAGTGATCATTAAGTGATCATGGACCACCGTCTATGGACACCAACAACCCCAGAGGAGTTGCAAGTACGTTGCCACCCTTTGGAGGGACGGGTTAGGGGAGGGAGAGGGAGAGGAGAGGGGAGGGAAGGTGGGCCTCCGGCGCTCTCACTGACCGAACGAAACGCAACAATGCAAGCACTGTAACTTCACGTCGGTTTTCTATGAGAGGGTGGTACTACCCCGGTCGAGCCGACCCCTTCATGCTGAAACCAGTAATAGTTTCAGCGTGGCTCTACCACCATTAACCATTATATTACTTTTACTCAGATTTTATGAGTTTTAAAGAGGTTATTGACATTTTTATAGCCAAATAAGTGACATACATTCCTTGCAAATAACATATTAAATTTTGATAGGATTTTATTTAAAAGATTAAAGTATTATTCTATATCTACTGACAATTTTTAACACCGTATTCGTGAAGTGACCTTTATTGATTAGATTTTATCTGCGGCTTCGCTCTAATATGTATATATTTCACCTATTCTTGGAGAATAATACTCTTTTTCTGTATAAAATATACCTTATATCCTATTTTGTATCCTTAATAATGTGTATACAAAGTTTCATGATGTTCGGTTGAGTAGTTGAGATGTGAAAGCATAACAAACAAGCAAATTCACTTTCACATTTATATGTAATACTAGCGCGCCCGGCGGACGTTATCTCACCCTGATAATAAAAAAAACCTTGACAAATTATATTCCTAAACCTTTCTCATTAATAATTTTATCTACTAGTGAAAACCGCATGAAAATCCGTTCAATAGTTTTTGGAGTTTATCGCGAACAGACAGATAGACAGACAGACGTGACTGAGGAATTTATTTTATAATATGTAGTGATTAGTTAGGATATCTATAAAAAAATGCAAAGATGTTGAATTTTAATTTAATTTAACATACTTTTAATATTTCAATATATTTTGTTTGTTTGTTCTATATCGTGCTTCTGCAAGCATTACCCTTATGCGAGACAAGAAAGAATTCGAATGAACAGCAGGAAAACATTTGTTCGTAAGTATACGAGAAATATAAAAATTGACATAGAACTCATAATTTCCTATTATGCAGGAACTAGTAGACTTCTATATCGTTAGTATGATCATATTCATTTATATACTGTAACTTATTACGAAGAAGAACTTACAAAAGCAAAGTTAACCACAATAAATATCTAATTAATGAAATCCCTGGCTATTCCTTAATCATTATCGTATAAGAGTTTTCTCTAATGCTCTCCATCTAGTTATCGCTCTCAAATTGAGAATTTGTCACCAATTCTAACAACTGCAACTACCCGGTTCTTCTATGTGTACCTTGTTTCTCTCTACGTCACACAACTTGAAATGTGTTAAACATTAAAACCTATTTTAAGAAATCCTCCAACTGCACTATTAATACGTGAAGTCAAAACTTTGTACCCTATTTTAAGGAAATTGCGTGAACGGATGAACGTGAAATTTGGCATAGTTAAAGTTTATATGCAAGAGAAGTGCAGAAAGCTATTTTTTTACATCTTCGCGGTTACAATGATGCAGTTCAACTTGATGTAGCAATTATATTTAGTACAGTTGATAGTGAATTGTGAAAAAAAATGAATTCATTTTCAAAATTTAATGGTAGTATTAAAACATCTTTGTTTTGGATTCACCATTTGATTCTATTGTGTATCCATTACTTCTCCAAATGATGATACTGGGCATATCACTATTCCTCATAATGTACAGACTATATTTAATTCAATATCACCCAGAAATGCATGGTATTTCTGTGGTATGGTGTCCTGTAAAATTAATTGAAAATCGTGTCCTGAGTTGCGATAAATTTCTTTATTTTCGTAAAGTTATCTTTACTTAGTATTTGAGAGCCTTACCACCTTATGTAACCGCCTGTTTTTTGTGTCAAATTTATAATTAATTTCAATTTTCATTTAGACATCGATTTTTTTATATGTTTATATAAATAAAAAAAGTGGCAAATAACTGAGTAGGCATGATGAAAGCCTTTGATTATAGAGGTTTATACCCTTTTATTAAAAAAAACCCTAATAAAGTTCAAACATTAAAAATTCAATGAACTATGATCGAACGTCGACCACTGGGCGCCCACTAATAGTTTTAAATAATACTGATTCCAAATTGCCTTGCGACGTGACGTAGCACTACGAAGATTATGCTTAATTCCAACTATAAATGAAATTATAATGTTTTCACAACCGAACCTTGCGTAAACTGTACCACTCTGTATAAGAAAAACAAATAAATAGGCCTATAAATTCCTATCGAATTGACATTTGTTCTTTATGGAGATCATTATACAAACTAAAGTAATTAAAATAAACTAATGTTTTACAATCGTGTAATCTTTAGGAGGAAAGGAAAAGCAATTACTCGGAAACTGCTTTAGTGGTACTAAAATTTTATAAGTACATAGTAAAGTTTTCAAAACTTACTTGACTTACGCAGAGCCCTAAAGTTAATTTACCTGATTATCTTTATGGTAGTTTGAGAAGTGGAGGTTCTCAGGCTGATAGGAAGCTTATAACAAGAACAATGACTGATAAGCTACGTTCAATTTTAACAGGCAAGGTAGATTATTAAAATTAATATGTTATTGCAATAAGTTTCTCCTGTGGAAAATCTTGACAATCGATAAAGTAGCTTTAACTACGTTGACACCAGATTTTTGGTGCCTGAGTCAAAATCAGAGATACTTTATTCAATTTAGGCCCTAAGAAGGCGCTTATGAACGTCAAAACTACAACCAGTTTGGAAAACAACCCAGTCGTCGAGCAAACCTGGCAAGAAAAGCGGTCTGCTTTATCTTTTTAACGTATATATATATATTTAGAATACATTACACGTCACAATCGTTAGAGTAGTCAATTCCAGATATCACATATTGATCCACTCTATAATATTCTTTTGACAGTAAAACCCGTTGGACATGGCGCTTAAACTTACGTTCTGGCAAATCGGTAATTTGCTTTGGGACTTACTGTAAAACCTAACACTATTACCTAACAAACTATGACTGGTTCTACTGAGTCTAAAATTTGGGACAACCAGTTTATCACAGTTTCTACTATTTACATCATGCCGGTCTTTTTTCGAAATCCAGCTTTTCAAAGTGTTTGCGTACATACATAAAATTATCAAGAATTGGGAAGGTAGAGTTAAGATACCGAATTCCTAAAGCTTGGTTTTTAATGATTATCGAGGTTCCGTAATGTATATTACTAGAACTGCCCGTTTTTGTAATAAAAAAACTATTACTATTACTTCATAATCAAATATCAGCTATATTCCAATTTCAGTAAGAGATTTTAGAACGTATTAACAAAGTAGTACATTCATTATTGCAGCGAATAAAAACGGGCACAGACTAGCTGATAACCGGCATTTTCTCGTAACGATCTGGTTTTATAATAGACAATATAAATAAAAATGCTTTCGACGACATTACTAAAATTTATTTGTTTAACTCTAATGGAATTTTTACGATGTTTTCTAATGCGAATGTTTCCTACATTCAGACGTATGTCATCAATCAGAGCCGAAACTGAATAAAGTTTATTAGATTTCAACTTCAACTAAATTGAAAACCAAATTTCGTTTGTGACGAATCGATACGGGCGTAACTCTGTAACGTTGTTTACAAATACGTCCGATGCGAGACGAGACCGGACAAGTTTAACATAGAATCGCATGATTTATGCGAGCAATGACCTCAATACATTGTGATATCAAAGCAACATGATTTAAATAAATTAATAGTAATAAAAATTCTAAAATTATATGGTTTTACACATGAATGGATATCATATGCAAATTAGGGACTTCAAGTATCTATAAATTTTTAACGCCAACTACAATGAGGGTTACTCTAGGCCAGAGATTCTGAGACTTTTTTCTCATAGACCACTTTCAAAATTTAGCTAGTTCCGGTAGACCTGCAGCAGCTACATTTCTATCATATTCCCAAAACTCCAAAAAAATGTGAAGATTAGTTCTAGGGACATTTGAGTTGCAAGTTCTTTTAGTACTAATTTTAGTTCTTCACTATCGAAAGCAGATAAATTTTCGTGGTCTCCCGTTTACGAATTGTGAATTCCCATTTTTTTGTCATGCTAACGTAGACTCTCGTCAGGCTTAGTGTTTGATTATCTTAGCACACATCGCCGTTTAAATATAATAGTGGATGTTACTTTGCATTTCTACCTAGAAGCAGAAAGTCCTTCTCCATCCAGGAGGAAGAGCAAAGTAACGTCAACTAATATTCAATGATGGATTTCCGCAAAGTAACGTCTTCTTCAATCAAACAACGACATTTAATATCAGCTGAGAATAGGTGTGGGTAGGTAGGTTGTAGGTGGTAGAGCCACGCTGAAGCTATTACTGGTTTCAGCATGACTGGGTCAGCTCGCCCGGTGTAGTACCACCTTCTCACAGAAACACCGACGTAAAGTAACAGTGCTCGCATTGTTGCGTTTCGTTCCGTCAGTGAGAGCACCGGAGACCTTCCCTCCTCTTTCCCCCTCCGCCCAAACACAGGCTGGCAACACACTTCTAACTCCCCTGGTATTGCTAGCGTGTTTGGACTGTGTTTGACTCTAATGATAATAAAAAAAAATCAGCTGAGAATGTTGTAAAATAATAAAACCTACACATTATAAAAATGCCTCTATAGGATAGACAGAAAATAGCCGAATATCTATACATATAAGAATGTAAATCTAATGTGATTAGTAGTTTTAGAGTTGTGTGAACAAAATTGTTGCAGGTGTCTTTGAATAAGTAATAAAATATATTACAATTATTTTTAGAAATATCTGTCTAACTCTCTATTGAGCACGCATTACTGCTAAAGTTCACGTTCACGATAAAACCTCACCAAGTAAATCATAAAGCATCTCCTCGAGTAACATTTAGTCTTGATTTCATTTAAATCAGTCCACTCTATTAAAAGTTATTGTAATTTTAATGACGACACGACTTAAGTACGAGAGAAAAGTGGATAAGTAAATGGACTTAATACATTTAGATGATTTTACTAGTCATTGTTTTTTACATTCGGTTCCACGTGGACGGAGTCGCAGGCACAGCTAGTAAACAATAGGTATTACTGAAGGTATCGTCTACCCACACATTACTATATATAACTATAGATCGAGTAGAAGAATTATAGAAGTATTGAAATACGTTCTTTCTGGCCAATAATACATATTTTGTGTTAGTTTGTTCATTGAAGTATTAATATAATTTTTGTGCACATACGTCGAATAACGAACTTTTACACATGAATTAATTTTTTATTGAAACGCTTATAATAAACAAATTCGAATAGAGTCGATTTAATTATTTGTGTTCTTTTACAATATTTACCTACAGCTCATTTCTTGAAAACAATCCAATTTCAGCAAACAACAAATTTTAGCAACATAACGATTATTTCTATAGACAATTCAATTTCCTATAACTCTGCTTTTCGCACTTTTTTTGGTAAATTGAACCATTATCTTAATATTTTCAAAAAAATATTCAATCCTCTACATGACACCCTAAGATTCCGCCAAAAAAACCTTGAAGAATGTTAAATATACGTAACTAGCGAGCCCGATGGACATTTTCCGCCCTGATAATAAAAAATCCTTGACAAATTACACCTGAACCTTCCTCATGAATCACTTTATCTACCGATCAAAACCGCATGAAAATCCGTTCAGTAGTTTTTAAGATTATCGCGAACAGACAGTCAGACGTGGCAGAGGGCTTTGTTTATATAATATATATACAGTATATACAAATAACCATACTTGTTACTACGGTAACTTAAAATCGGGCAATGTCATAATAAAAAAATGTCTTTTCAAATACATGCTTTTTAAATGGGAAAAATTCAAAATCAAGAAGGAAATACTTAGGATTAAAATTAAGGCCTCATATTTTGTGGCGATTTTTTCTCGGCATCTAGAACGATATTTCAGTGTGTCAGGGGGAAATATGGTTGTTTCAAACGAAACACCCTAATGTATATCCTAAAACAAAAGAAAAACATACAATCACGAATTTTACAAAAGGGTTACGAAAATCAATTAATTTGTGTCTTAGAAAATTCATCATAAAAATAGGGTGAAAGGGGTGTCGAATAACATCATAAGACTTGAGACACCCAAGCCAATCTCACCTGCACGTGATGCACCCTGCTGAATAACGAACGAGGCAATGGCGAAAGCGGGGTGGTAGGGTTTTACAGCCCGACTGGGTCGCAACCACCATGTATATGGCGAAAAAGCCCGTCATAGTGATTCGCTTCCGCGGGTCGCGTTTCGGGATCAGCCTGTGCATATCCAGTTTTTCGCAGGACGGCATGACAGTGGCGACCGGCGATGGATAGATTCTCTCTCGGTGGTCACCATTGTTTTTCGATTGTACTGTGCTTACCATCAGGCACAGTGTAGTCATTTTGCTGTGCTATTATACAAAAAAAAAATTGAGTGAAAATTTGTAAAACTATCATTTTTACTTACTAATATAGAGATGAGTAAGTCATATTTCAAATAAAATCGTCAGCACGAAAAGCACCGGCGTAATTATGAGCACAAAGCAGCAATCCAGCAGAATAATGCCAAGCCGTTTGCGGAATTAAAGCAATCTTTGCCAGAGACATCTTTAATAAGCTTACTCGGCGCGTACGGAACTCTACTATCGGGCCACAAAATACGAGTTTCTTAGGACATATTTAAAAACGATATACCAAGCTTTACAGTACCGATTGGCAGTAAAACCTAGTGTATCGAACCTCTCAATAGATTTTAAAAAAGAAAACCATTGTTACTATGATAAAACTATAAGCCAACATCACCCTCCTAAATAAAAATAGAAAAAACAGTTAAATCTTGGTATTATCATACATATGCCAAATATTATTCTACTACCATACACATAGCACTCATCATAACGAGTAGTTTTGGTGCCTAATTGAAATAATACATCATAATAAATATAGTTATATAATAATAAAGAAAATCAAAAACATACTAAAAAGCTCTCTTTTTAATCACATATACTTTGGCATGTACCAACGAATTATTTGGAACTCGCGTTCATTTACTAATTTAATTTGATATTGCTTGATAATGCTATCACTACTACTGACTATTACTACTGACGGTAAAGCAAAACATCGTGAGGAAATCAGAAGCTGAAAAATGTTCTGGTAGTACCACCGTATCTGTGAAAACATAGAATTGTGGTTTTCTTGGAGTTTGAAATCGCGTACACTTCTTAGGATGGCGTGGTGATTACGCCCATAACTTCGAACAGGAAGACGCCTATAATGACGGTAGGTAAGATGATGATACTCGAACAGTAGATACCCTATGTTTCTAACCTAATTTAGACAATTCTAATCATACTAACGAATCTAATTTATCATTTCGATTAGGTAAATAGCATGTCATGACACTACAAAAATATTAAACGCCATCCTTCGTATTTATTTAATTTCAATATTTACAATAAAATTGTTTTGTTTTTCAGTATGATAAAATATTTCGTTTTACGAATAACTGATTTTACTAGTAAAGCGAT
The DNA here is from genome assembly GCA_015888305.1 of Antheraea pernyi. Classification (NCBI taxonomy): domain Eukaryota; kingdom Metazoa; phylum Arthropoda; class Insecta; order Lepidoptera; family Saturniidae; genus Antheraea; species Antheraea pernyi. The sequence continues at coordinate 957,077 of MU158724.1, read as the reverse complement.
TTTTTTATTTTTTTTATTACTTCTTACCTGATAATCCAGTAAAATAGTATAATAACCTGAACTTTGTAATTCCATATTTTTGTTTGTAATACTAAATATACTTAAATCATAAAGTCATCATACTCAACACTTTGTTTATAAAAAGTCTGCAGGTTAAGGTTATACAATTTCGATTACAATTCATAAGCATTAAAAGATATATACACTCGTTCCGTTTTGAGTGATTTTTCCTTTTATTGTTTCGTTTTTTATTTTATTATCTGCTGGGCCAAGCTCGAATATCGCTGAATTTCATTTCTTCATCCATGTAACCGTATTCTTAGACTCTCATTCTACTAAAAAGATAAAGTTAAAAATATTTGCTAACTTTCCTCCTTTGAAAAAATCACGATTAGTGGCCCCAAACTAATTATAAAGATGTAAAGAATATTTTAACCGTATTATTAAGATAAATAAAGAGGAGCAGATCGAAATTAAACATTTATACCGTTTGCTTCATCAAAACCCTATGGATTGATGAATATATCTATGGGTTTATGTTGTCACGAAATATATTTTATTATACTTTGTTCACAAACCATCACATTCCGAATGAGGCACAGCACATTTTAGACAGTAAAATGAATATATAAAGCCTGACTAAATAACATAACCTGCGTAGTGATAAATTTTCATTAAAATCTTAAGCAATCTAAAACACTTAATTCAGGTAATGTAGATCAGGATCTTATAGACGAACGCCTCAATGACTACCGACGTCTTTACAGCCATCTGATAAAACACAGACAATTATAAGAAACAATAATAACCGCTTTGAATTATGAATAAAATTACAAAATAGATTTATACTATATACATACTAGCCAATACTCACGACTAAACAATATGTTTCATGCATGTACAAAAGAAAGAGCATAAAAATAATTAAAAGCAAAAATATACTTCCTTATAAAGTTTCTTTAATCTTTTGTAGTACTAAGGTATACAAATTAAAATTTCTTGAAACTTTAATAACTTTAAACTAAATTAATGCATCGTAATCATTTTTTAGATATCAGCCAAGTGTTTAAAAAGTAAAACTAAAAGAAAATATGGAAATTGCATTATATTGAAATAGGTAATACGACTTGGTTGGTGTCTTCATATTATATCTGTTTGAGAAGAAATAAGTAAATCTGATAATTGTTAAAACTTTTTTTTAACGCGGCGAATCTCTTATGGGTACACCACCTTCCCGGGGAAAAGAGTGGGTTATGCCCAACTCTCACGGATTATTTTTGTTTAAACCTGCAATTTCTCAAATTTCAGCACAAAACGGGTATTAGAAACCCCAATAACATGCAAAAGTCTCTATACATATAATAAGAATGTAAGTGTAATATAACTGCACTATTTGATTTTTGTAAAAAAAAATTGCAGGTGTCTTGAAATAAGTAATATAATACATTTCAATCATTTTTAGAAATATCTGTCTGTATGTCTGTTTGTTTGACATAAAGCATATCTTCGAGTTACATTTAGTATTTGTTTCATTAAAATCGGTTCGGCCTATCAAAAGTTATTCTAATTTTAATGACGACGCGACTCAAGTACGAGACAAAATTAGATAGTAACTTGACTTAATACATTCAGATGACTTTAATAATCACTGTTTTGTACATCATCAGAGCTAGTATTTAATATAAAGCAAGTGGTTGTCCAGTATAGGTTGTGCAAAAATAATAAAACTTTGAAAATAAAATTGGTTACGCAACTGCCTTAACGAGTATTGAAATAAACAAAGACAGCATGTAATTACAGTAGTTCTAAATATTATTATTAACACTTATTTATTTAAATTAATTCGCAGAATACCCCTACAATCTGGACAATAAAAGTACCAGAACTAAAAATGTTAATATCAGCACGGTCATTAAAGATTTATATATTTAAGTAGTTTGTAATTAAAACGGGTAAATGTTTTCCGTTAACGCACTCTAGAGTAAGAAATTTTCCGCTAAGTTTAAAATTAAGTTTTTATGATAGCGCTCAGTGATACGCAGAGCGATTTATGTATTCAAAATACGAAATATATGTGATTATGAAAATCACTGTATTGATATACGTTCGCACTACTTACTACTAATGACGTGCTACTATTGACTCGTTCTAAAGTTTTCAATTACTATTAGTTGGTAGGGTTTAATTAATCCTGAATACACTTGATTACTATTGTGTTTTCTTAGATAGCAGCCGATGACTAGGCACGAGATCATTTATATATTTAAACGCAATTTGTAATTATATTCAGCGTTGCAGTATTGTATATATAAGTCACTGTGAAACCGGCAATCACTCTGTAGGATTTTTTTTCGAGACTCAAATAACACGCTTAAAATATTTTTTCTTGTTCAAAAATATTACTATGTATTCGCTATTTAGATACAAATATATCCTCAAAACTTCAAAGTATTTGTTTTTTTTAATATCACCTTTTTAGGCTGTTAAACTAGGTGTGCCCCTTATGGATTATGTCATCGTATGATATCGTGCTTCTTTAACCATCTCGCTGTCTTTGCTCTGACAGATATGTATATTGTAATAATATTTTTATATTTCTCGACTAGGTATATGCTGTCATATAATCTTTGTTTCTTACTCAGCCTAATAATGTGGAATTTAGAATGAGGAATTCTGTGCGAAGTGTTATTAGTAGATAAGAAATTATCACAAAAAATGACATTATATAGTTTTTGTTTCACGATATTTTAGTTTAGTCACATTTAAATATAAGCGTATCTACTTAAGAACTGTTTGAACAACCTCGAACAACTTAATTTTGGTTCTTATCCTTTGTAGAAATTTTAAAATCGACGATAACTTTCAAGGGCCTATCTTCAGACAAACGTAGGTTAGGCACCCTTTTTCAGATAGAGAAACAATCGAGTTAGACTGTGGTAGTGAGGTGAAAGAGGTCCACCGATGTATTGGTTGTAAGGTAAGTTATGTTTGTATGGTTAAGTATGTTTTGCTTCCTGTAGTTGAGCGTATCCATTTACCCTTTCCCTCGCGGCAAACAATTCATGCAGCCCACATCTCTTCTTGTTAACCACCACAAATAATGGGGGTAAAGAAGATAAAAATAATCTGGCTTCTTGAAACACTCTCTCAGAGTGAACTTTATAATATTTGTAACTAGCTTTTACACGCAGCTTCGCTCGTATTAATACAGATTTAACCTATTTCTCGGGAACAATACATGTCTTTTCTTGTATCCTTGAGAACGTGTATGTAAAATATTATGATGATATGTTGAGTAGTTAAGCCGTAGCGTAACAAACAAACCAACTCACATTAGAATTTATAGTATTGTTAATAGGGATTACAACCCTCAATAAATTAACTGATATTTTCCAGTAGTTTACTATCAAAGTGATCTTTATTCACTGCTAAATCTCTCCGCTCTTACACTATACACCGTTAAAGGCAAACGAACACATCTTAAAGTTTGCGTAATGTGTGATAGTGCAAAGTCACTTACAACATAATAACAATCCATTTCTATTAGTTGAAACTGTTAAAACGCGACAACTTTACGAAGAAATTGTCAGTAAAATGTCATATATATTATATGCTTGCCGCTAATATATGATTTAAAAGTATTTCCTCTACTAACACATATCTAGTAGCGTTCTACTTGTGGCAACGTATAAACCAAGCGCTCGATTGTAAAGTTGAAAGTGTTACGTGAATACTCGAAGAAAACGCAACATCAGAAAACAAGAAGTATCCGTCTAGAAGCAATTGTAAACACTAGAAAAACGTGTTCGTTTAATAAACATCGCACCATAATCGACGGAAATATAACATTGTCAAAGTCTGTAACACCAGAGATGACGCGACCTTGATTTTTAGTGTAATTCATGACGTGAAACCGATCTTAAACAAAACAATGGTGATTTGTCTTTGATAACGTGTTTAAAAATAATAAAACAGTAGATAGCTATATACTATTCAGACTTCATTATATATTACACATATACATGTCCGCAAACACATAAAGGACCGATTTTTCGTTAGTCACCATGTTTTCGCTCGTATTACTGAGCTATCTTCACCTCAAACCAGAAAAAATAACTAAAACATATTCGTTAAAGTTTACAAATAAATTAAGTGGTAAAAGTAATTATAGACGCAACCGTTTGTAAATCATCGACGAAGAGTAATAAAAGTTGGTGAACGAATGGTTAGTAAACCGGCCTTATTGATAGCCCCGGTCTGTTTATACGCAAGTTCGCGTGACCGCCGCCCGCCCTCGCACGCCGCCTCAAGCCCCTCCGACCACCTGAGCTCAATAATTAATGCTCGCAGACGTTTATTGATAGGTCTACCGGGTCCCTCGATGTTCCTTGTCAGTTTTAATCGTGTTTTGTATATTTACGAAACACATTTTCTCGGTTAAAAATGCTTCTACGAGTTACGAGGCGTCTATCAAGTAAATACGTCGCTTACTTTTACTATTTGTGAAGTATAAACATTGTTTTTTAATCAGAAAGTTTAATTTACCAATATTTATCGATGCTGAATACGTCAATTGAGTAACGGTCTTTTGACGTTAGTTAAATAGCCTTTCCGACGTCAATATTACTTGTGAAAAAATACAAAAATTATAAATATAGAGTAGTTTAATATGAACGAATATTGTCGTGCACATCTTAATTATGGCCGTGACAACATTTCAACTAAGTTTGGCATCACTTATACAAGATGACTTATGTGTCTTTTAATTTTGGATTACTTTAAATGGATAACGCATACGTAGGTAGCGGACGTTAACACTCTATAATATAATTACAAACAGCAATAACCAAGAATATTGAATGTTGAATAGAAGATGTTATAATGAAGAAGAAATCAGATACTAATATACACGCATTAGAAAGAGAAGTAGTTATGGTCTGCTGATACAGAAAGTTTTTATTACTTTAATCTCATAATTAGCGGAAGTCTTAAAAATGTAATAATTGAAACTGACTCTTAATTTTTTTTCTGTCATAAATATTTTACGTGTTGTACGATTGTAGATTTCAAACATCTACTTTAAAAATCATTTAAAGGAGCTACATTGTACTTTTTATTTCCTGTACAAGAAAAAACACAAGCTCACATCCTCCTTATTATGCCGTGTCGTGGTGGTGCCATGATTCTTTGTCGTGCTTTGTCATATAAGACAAGGTAGAAGGCACAAGAATACTTGGAAGGGTACTAATGCGAACATGTTTAGCCTACTCTGGCCGGCCTCTTGCATGAGTTCGTTATACTTAACAGATAGATGACGAAATATCGCGATGCAAATATCAATAGCCTCTAAGGAAAAAATATTCCATTCACGGTAAATTTTACGCGTTGTAAACGAGGTAAAGTAAACCAGTCGCAAAAACCCTAAAAAGTGTCACAAGCGAAATAACTAAAATAAAAGAAATTAAAGGAATATTCGCTACCAGCGTTAAACTCCAAAATATTATGAGGACTTAAACTGTAAAAGTTAGGTGAATATGCTAATTTGTAAACATACTATTATAAACAACAATGCGAGACGACAACCGCCTCTCATTGGAATTAAAGCTCTGATCTCAAACTACAGTTGTGAACACGAATAAAGCATTTATGAGATGCGTAAAGCAAAATACTGTACGTAATGAAGTCGTACGAATGACTCCCCCTTTGTTAGATGAGTGGGCGTATCGAATCTCGCTCATTTAAACTGTTTACCTTATTTGTGTTGTTCTCCTTATAAATTATTTCGGTTTGTTCCTTAGAATTTACTCAGTTTGTTTATTAATTTGTAGGGAAGCACACTTGCTACATGGTATGGATATGTAGGGGTTAAAGGTCACTCATCGTTTTTTTTCCGTTCCACAGCAATGTTCTACAATCAGTCCGGTTGTAGACGTGTATGCGTACGTACGTACATTATAAGTAAATCTGTGTCTGTTGCTAAATAGTTTAAGTGAGTAGGATATCAATATAATGTGTAACGGATTAAAAAATACAAGCACTAAATTGATATAAACTAATAACTTTTAGTTATTCATGCAACCGGGCTCACACATAAATTAAACCTAAATTGGTGGCCCCCGCGTGACTAGCCATACTTGGTTTATATACTAGTTCGGCAAAATTACTACACAATACCTGATGGAAAGTACGGTACAGTCCAACAACAACGGCGACTGTCGGTGTTACACAGCAACAGTCGTCACCATCATGTCGACCTGCAAAAGTGACTCTTCTTGCCTTGTTTGAAGACCTGATATCATAAAAAGGGAACAAACCCACCGGGAGACGATTCCACATCTTCAGAGTACGACACAGATAAGAATTTTCGAACTTTTTCTTTCTTGCCGAGATGGTTGCTACTGTGGATCTGTGGAGATACGTACCCAAACGCGTAGTTATGTAGTAGAAAGGAGAAGATGGGACGAAGTTAAATAACTCGACGGTATTCGACGACATTAAAAAAAATGTTTTACAATTGTCAAAGACAAAAAGGCATAACGTTGGCGAAAATGTTGGAAACGTTCACTGGGAGAGTATGAGGAGAATAATTATGAGCTTCTAGCCCTCATTAGCAGTAAGTTTTACAGTTGTGTTGACAGGTTGTGAGTACAATCCCCACATACAAAGGACTTTTGCGTTATATGCATTCTTGTCAAACCTCAATCGAGGTATTCAAACTTCTACATATGTACGAGTATGTATCTTTAAACTAACAAATTAAACAAAAATAACTAATGGGTTGCGGTGGCTCGGACTGTATTTGACCTTACTTAATATTACAAATGCAAATGTGATTTCGTATGTATATTTGTTGTTTTGCGACGCTCTCTCGTCTTAACTACTTAACTCATGAAATTTTGCAAACAAATTTCATCCAGAAAAAAAAGTTAAGGTAAAATCATAAGGATTACCGACAGTGAAAACACAAAACAATGGAATTTAAACTGTGTTCTCTTTTGTATGTTTAAATTAATCATAGTGAGAAATTATTTAAATGTGTTAATTGAAATTATTATCATTATTCTCTCTTTCTCCTCTATTGGCACTCCGAATAATAAATAGTTATATACATTTTTATACAGTTTATTAGTTAATGAAACGTATGATGTGCTGCACAATCTCAATACAAAATATCAATATTAGACTACACGGGCTCTTATACTACGGGTCGCTAGTCGGACGTAAGCCTTGCAAGTGCAATACGATCGGTCACGCTTAATAGCATGTCACGACGCGAAATTATAAATTTATCTCCTGCCAAAAAGATACCGTTCAACGCGCCTAAAGAACTTTCCACTTCAGAAAAATCCAGTAGGATAAGTCAAAACTACATAACGCTAACAAAGCCACGGGCCAACAAGCAAGTTTGAAATCAAATTATTAATAATATATGATTGCAATTTTAAAAATTATATTTATTTATTTTACATTATTGCCTCTATTTTTTTTTATTTCTCACTATATGTAATACTAGCTATACCCGCGACTTCGTCCGCGTGGAACGTCATGTACAAAACAGTGACTAATAAATTCCTAAGATATGTTTTATGATTTTCTTTCAAAAGTTTTTATCATGAACGCAGTACTTTAGCAGTGATGCGTATCCAAATAAACGAACAGACAGACATTTCTATAAATGATTGAAACGTAATTTATATTTATTCCTAGACACTTGCAACACATTTTACAAAAATATAAAAATTACCGAAACGTTAGATTTACATTCTTGTTATATATTTTCTGGATATCATACAAGTAAATACGTATTGAAAAGGCATCGAGTCATAATCTTCAAAACTGCAGCGAAAATCAAGTTATATTTTATAAATCGTTACAAGTCCCGGAATACCGGGACGCTTGGGAGCCCTATGTTGACAGCTCAATCGGTAAATTAAACGTGCAAACCCTCGTATCGGCAGCCTGAATATATTAACTCTGCGGTTCGGGGCGTGTTGTGTATTTATTGTTAACCTACAAAATGAGGCACGATAAAAAAGTTACCTTACTAAATTGCTAGCCGTATATAAAAACTCTTTAGTGTAAAACCTCAGTCACCGCGTCGATAAATGTTAGTACGGATCCCTGCTGTGAACTAGAGTATTCAGTAAAGGAAAACATCATTTTGTGATGAGGATTGCTATAAACGATAACAAAACCGCTATAAAGGCTGTTATGTCAACAAATTCGAGTTACTAATTAAAGAAAAAAAAGTCGAGGCAGTCGTAAAGACTGCCACCAAAAGTGAATACTCAATACAATGAAATTTTAGAGTGTAAGGAGTGTCGCATAACATCTTAAGCTTGGGATGTCCAAGCCAACCTCACCTGCACGTGGTGCACCCTGCTGAGTAACGAACGAGGCAATGGCGACAGTGGGGTGGTAGGGTTTTAAAGCCCGACTGGGTCGCGACCACCATGCATGTAGCGAAAAAGCCCGTAATAGTGATTCGTTCTGCGCGTCGCGTTTCGGGATCAGCTCATGTATATCCAGTAGTGAATGACTTTCGCCGTAGCTCGGGTACCGGTGAGATGATTAACACTGGTCACCTCTGGACACGGACGGAGTTGTTCGCTCACGCAGGCCGGCATGATAGCGGCGACCGGCGAGGAATAACGCATCTCTCGGTAGTCGCCATTGTTTTTGGATTGTACTGTGCTCACCATCAGGCACAGTGCAGTCACTTTGCTGTGGTACAATAAAAAAATTGTATTCTCTTTTGAGTTTTCATATTAATTATAGTGTGAATGACAATAGTTAAATTTCAGAATTTGTTTATTGAAATTATTAACATTAGTGTGGTTTTTATATATATTGTCAGTCGCAGTAATAATTATATACATTGTTATAAAATCTATTAATCATTCAAACGTATTATATAATTGTGTAATAAACTGTATAAAAATATATATAATAATTGCTCGGAGTGTCAATAGAGTAGAATAGTGAAACCAGATTAATTTCAATTTACAAATATGAAAGTGAAATATTTTAGATTGATACAATTGATTAAAAAAATCAAAAAGAACACGGTTATTCCATTGTTTTGAGTTTTCACTTCTATCGGAAGTCCTTATGACTACCTCGACTTTTTTTAATTTTGAACTTTATCGAGGTGTATCTCTAATCGTTGCATTTTTTTAAATATTTTATTCTTTTATCTTAGCCACGAACGTGTATGGATACGTGACTATAAATAAATTTATCAATTTTTTTGTGAAATGTTTTTCACATTCAGTATGAGGTAAACAGTGAAGTTTTTTTTAAATCAATTTGTTAGTTGTTTATATTCGTAACGCATGATATTTCAGTACTCCTTTTGCATATGAACTATAACTATCCCAAATTTAACGCTTCTTTGGACGCGTAAAGTGCTTAAACAAGGTACGAAGTTTTTCCTTCGCGTATTAATATACAGATAAGAAAACTTTTTCTTTAGAGAAAACTAATAATTTGATCAATTGACTAGCGTTTGATCAACTGATGTATACGAGTATTTCGGTTTTGTTTTTTGTACCCGGTCTATGACTGTAAGTTAGTTTGTTTCCAGAATATGTTACCGTAATAAAAGCTGCAAAAGTAAAGGTCACTGCAAAATCCAGGTCGCGGTTAAGTGACACGTGACGTGGCATAATCACGTGGCGACTCTCTCGAGAAATACACAAAATATTTTTGTGTGCCACAAGTCACAAGAGAATATCTATTGGATCAAATATACATTAAAATACTACACAATAATACAGTTCTTGTTAACAAACAGACAGTTTGACTTAGTAAGAGAGGTTGTGATAATTTAACACTATAGTGAAGAAAGCACTACTCATTTCATTTAATCAGAATTATAATTGTCATAGCATTTTAAGTATATAATTTAATTTATCGGATTTGGACTCTCATAACTAATTTCTATTACAAAAATATTTCTTACAAGATACTGTTCAACGTAAATGACGATACAATTTTTTTTAATAGCGTGGCATTGTGACATTACTGTGTGGCTAACAGTGAACAAAATTCAATCCTGAAGCAACGGTAACCAACGGTAGATCGACAATCTATAGCTGATATCAGAAAAGAAAGCTTAGTTGCCAAGGTAGATAAAAGAAGAAGAAGACATTCATCATCTTCTTTCATATTAATCCAGATGAAAGATCCTGTAAAACTAGAGCTCCGAAGCCAAGCACGTATTATTTGATGATGAAAGAAAGAGAAAGGAATGGAATTTAATAGATCATCAGAGAATTCGTCACAATACAGATAGTAAAATGGGCTCACTGTGCACCCTTCACAATACGACTATGCAGCCTACCCATGGTATCTAGTAGGTAAATTATCGATCTAAATCAGAAATACGAACAGTACCTCATATATAGTCAAACTTGTGTCTCACAGAGAATGTACACCTAACAAATCGTGAAATCATTGCAACCTGTTCAGGATTTCTTTTTATATTAGCACGGCAAAATGACTGCACTATGCCTGACGGTAAGCACAGTACAATCCAAAAACAATGGCGACCACCGAATGACACACCATCCATCGCCGGTCACCGCTGTCATGCCGGCCTGTGAAAAGCTGGATATGCACAGGCTGATCCCGAAACGCGACCCGCAGAAGCGAATCACTATGAGAAGCTTTTTCGCCATATACATGGTGGTTGCGACTCAGTCAGGCTGTAAAACCCTACCAGCCCGCTTTCGCCATTGCCTCGTTCGTTACTCAGCAGGGTGCCCCACGTGCAGGTGAGGTTGGCTTGGGTGTTTCAAGTCTTATGATGATATAATGCGACACCCCGTACACCCTTGATTTTAGTCTCTGTCATTAGTACTTCACTATTTCGCTTACTCTTTACTTAGTTTATATCAGAGAAGATAGTGCCTTTATTAATACTACGAATTTAAGAAGTGCACAAACTTCGCCTCCGATCTCTTTTAAGGACAAAATACTCTAAATACCACGATAGATTAAATTAAAAATTGCATACTTTTAATAGAATATAAAATCCACAGATACTGCAATTTCATTCATGTAATTTTAAAATAGTTTCATTCTAAAACGGACTCAGTGAAGGTTGAAATAATAATAATAATTTCTTTATACAATAGTACGAGACGAAACATAACCACGCGTTGGTTCTAAAGAATAAGCTAACAGTTCTAGAGCCTTTAAGCGATAAGCGAGTAGCGAGAAAGTAACTAACTAATATAAATTAATGTTACTTTACATTAATATACGAATTGTAATTAACATAACAACAGTATATATGTTTGTTAATAACGTTATTAGAACATGTTTCTTTACCAAATTATACAAAAAGAGTGAAATGTTTCATCTTTTCCACACTAGTAGCTTCAAAAGTTCTATGGATATATAAGGTTTCCTTAATTGTGAGAGTAACATTATATTTAAGTATGGCATCTGTTAATACAAAAAAAGGTATTGAAGCTGTATTTTTCTATATTAATAATTTCAATTTTTTTAATATTTCTGTCACTGTTGTTAGGTAAGCTTAAACAAATCGCGAAAATAAAGCACGACTGTTGCATCCCTATCATCTTATATAATTCTATCTGATACAGGTACTACTACTGTAACTACTGTTCCGCTCTTTATGGTAGTACTTAGTTACTCGAAGAACCCCAATATTTCGCGTCACACCAAACCTCCCGCCCGTACTTCTAAATACATAAATTCACCTCTCTAAACAAACAAAGTATAAAATGCAAACAATCTCTGAAATCTGATTCTGCTTTACAGTTCTAAGTGAACGCGTTGAAACAGAAGAAAAAAACAAAAGTTTATTATAGGTATTTGGATCCACTTATTATCCATTTATGTTTGACCTGAATCATCTCACTTTATAAATTTGGAAGACGACGATCGTTAGTCAAACGATTAATAGAATTAACCTTTACTTGAACTTCACTTACTTTCTTTAGTTATAGAACGGTAACAGAGGCGCTTGGAATTAATTTAATCACTTAGCAATTGGACTAACAATTGATAAAGCGGATCCTGTCTTTTTTTATGTTTTGTAAGTTTTAGCATTTCACCATAATCTCGAAACGACGATGGTTAAATGACGATATGGTCTAAGATAGTAAACACACCAGCAGATATATGGTGACAGATTTTCAACTTTCACCCATGATATGGTTTCATCACGTTGTTTTCCTTCAAGGGAATCTCCAACTCATTTGCAAGTATTCGAAACTAACACCCATATTCTAAAACGTTTCCTCGAACGTTCCTCCACTCCACTCAACCTCAGTCAAGGAAATTGGTATTCTTAGTTGCAAAAAATCTCCTCCACTTGACGTTCCTCGAAATTTTTCCTCATTCAAGGTGAGGAAGCAACTGTCAAACTCAAGGTACGTCGGGACCTACCTTAAGGAATACTCGTGGAAGATTTACGCCATTATTTACTGTATTCATACGTCCACGATTGGAAATAAAAGTTGATTATTATATTATGATAATTTTTACGGGTGGATTTCTAATTATATTTGAATTATGTCTATGATAGTCCATGCGATTATCCTGAACGGAGGTTTTTATGAGATACACAAAGCCCTATTGAATTTAAGCCTACAAAGGATTCCAAAGAAGCTATCGTCTTCGGAAAGAAACTATCTTGAATATATTGTTGCCGCTTGTATCAACAGCAGAATTGAAAACAGTAAAAGAGGTCTACTCATTTCATCTTTAATTCAGTTGTCAATCTCTTCGAGATTTTATACAATCGGATATTATCAAACAAGTGAAACCTATATGATATCATTGTTTGATGGAAATTTAAATCATGCTGTCTCAATGTAGAGTATCTCTAAAAACAAAGTATGAAAACTACTTTTACTTAGTTAATTAATTTTATTTACTTCCAGTAAATCGTTAATGTAATAAATACAGTACTCGATATTTACCTTGAGAGGTGTCTTTTGGTAAATTGTCACTATCAATGACATGCTTTATTTCTGTCTGTTAGTTTTAATAAAGCCTCATCCACCAGCATAGGATCTTCTTTTCTTTATAGTAGATCAACCGGCACATATGACATTGACTTTGACTTTTATTTACTTATTGTAGACGACTTTTCCGACTCACTAAATATTTGTCTTCCAGATGTATTTTGTAATAGAGATAAGTAT